>JAGFPH010000282.1:409718-421519 GCA_018207615.1 Philaenus spumarius | reverse complement strand
AAATACTTTGTCAATAATTTTAGTATATTTGCTGAAATGTCTGCAAAACTTCATATATCTCCTTAGTGGACGTAGTGGTCTAGGATAGCCTAAATTAGTGAATTTTTCCGCTAACAAAATGCTCTAATGAGTAAAACATAAAATTTCACAGAAACATTTACAAATCTATTTAAATGTCAAAACATTTTTGTAATTTCTTTTGAACAATTTTCTGTGTGTAAAATTTGACGTCCTCATTTCGCAATGAAAGGTCAGAATCAAAACAACAGCTTACAACTGAAACTACATTTATACTAACACTTAGATAGTACTGTATTTACTCTACTCTGGTTTGAGGTAAAGGTTCTTTTTGCACACATTATAAGCTCAGTCAAAGACCCGCCCTCAATAACAAGAGAACTATTTGTGAAGTACTTTGCAGCCAATCACTTTGCAGAACTTTTCACATGGCTATTTTTATCAACTGTTGCTAAGCAACGACTATCACGAGCTATGACATGGTTACTCTTGCGGGCACTTCTACTTGGCACGTCATATGATGTGGTTACTCTTTCGGGCACTTCTACTTGGCGCATCATATGATGTGGTTACTCTTGCTTGCACTTCTACTTTGCACGTCATATGACGTGGTTACTTATTATTGCACATATGACAAACTCTTTAAAAGGTTAGTAGAAAATTATTTATTTTTTTACATAAATTTCATTGATGACCTGTGTGACGAACGTCTTCTACATCTGACAACGAGCCACTTTGGTTGAGATGACTGCACACAACTTGCTCCATTGCTTAACTATTGACCCTTTACCTGGGCTATACATCGCTTCCCCTATCTTCATTAGTCTAACTGGCATAAAACAAAGACGTAGATCAAAATAAAAGGTGTTCTATTATTGTTTTTGAATCAAATTGTGTTTCTTTGTACATAGTACGGTTTAACTCATAAATATTCTTGAGTCCTTAAAAGTTGCTTGATTTATTATTCTTAAGAATAATTTTATTTCATATTGTATTTTTAAGGGGATTCCCTATTGAAAAATGACAATTTAAAAAAAAAATATTTTTTCTTTTTTTCCTGATTCTATAGTTTTTAAGGATTAAGAAAAACATAACATATGCCACAAAAGTTCTTTATATCAGTGTGAAAAATGTATTCAAAGCAATGCGCGCACCTACTTTCGGACGAATTGAACTTCTTTATGTTTGCTATTTGCACTAATAAGGTTTTTTATTTTTTTTTAAGTAATTGCAAAGAATCACAACAATTTTTATTATTAGGCTTTCAATACCTTAAATATGTAAGTAAAACACATCTTGACTACAAATACTGGTTGCACAAGTTATACCCATCTATTTCTGCTAAAATAACTAATGGAATCTTTAAACACGATTTCCCGCAACTTTTCTATTTTGATATTTGAGTAGTGTAGTTTCAAAGATGGACATCTGTCATGGAGAATATTGTTCAGTAGGCCACAATACAGTAGACCTTCGATAGTTCGACACTTTGTGGACTTAGAGTGTGTCGAAGTATCAAAATGTCGAACTGTAGGGAGTGTATGGGAAATAACACTGGGAGCACTACTAAAACACGACTTTTATAAATAAATTGTACAAATTTAATAAATGAAAGTAACTTATTAACTTACATATTACTGTACAAAATAATTGGTTATTTTACTTTGTTTTTCAACTTTATTTCTTTTTTGTGCCGCTTCATCACGGAGCCGTCGAAGGAAAAGTATATCCATGGCAGACGCGCCTTGTTCCTGTAAATATTGGAGGGTTCCCTCGATGAACTTTACACCTTCACTGTGTGTAGGTTTTGGTTGTGGGGTGTTTTCTTGGTCTGAGTCTGAGTCGTCTTCGCTCCCTTCCTTTGATTTCAAAGCAGTGACAATTTCTTCATCTGTAGTCGGTTCACTTTTTTCGTCTTGATTAATCCACTCTTCAACATCATTAACCGAAGAACTTTCACAGCCTGGAATTTTCTCCATCAAAACGGCAAGTTCATTATTGTTCGACTCTTCTTTTTCGATGAACTCGATTTCAGTGAACTCATTCCCTTCATGGTCTAACAGCTTCCTCCAAGAACGTACCAGAGTCAAAGGATTAAGCTCATTCCATGTCTGAACAAGCCATCCGACAACATCTAACATATGTCAATTTGTTTTAGTTTTTCTAATAAGTCAATTCCCTCATCTAGGCCTTGAATAAGGTAAAATAGAAGCTTCTTTTTATACAATTTCTTTAACGTTACCAAAACCCCTTGGTCCATAGGCTGGCACAGGGAGGTAACATTAGGTGGCAGGAACATTGCCTTTATTCCTTCGTCTTGAATAATGTCTACACTTGGGTGAGTCGTTGCATTATCAAGAATTAGAAGTGCTTTCCTAGGAAGATTATTTAATTTTAAGTTTTTCTCAACTTCAGGAACGAACTGTTTGTGGAACCACTCATTGAAAATACCCTCTGACATCCAAGCATTAGATTGATTTTTGTACCAAACAGGTAAATCAAAACTATCGCCCCTCATCCTAACATTTTTGAACGCTCGGGGTTTTTTAGATTTACCTATGAGAGCTAATTTTAGTTTGTGCGTACCCAACTCTTTCTTTGCTTTTTTTATAACCCGCTGCAGCTTTTTCTTTTTTGAGAGCTAAGCTTTTGGTTGGTAGCATTCGGAAATTTAGGCCTGTTTCATCACAATTGTATATTTGTTCTCCCCTAAGTCCTTCTTGATCAATTAGAGTTTGAAATTTTAACTTAAACTCACTCACGCTAGTTGGGTTTGCCGATAATTTTTCACCACAGATGCTTAACTGTTTTACTCCATAACGTTGCTTCCACCTGTCTAACCACCCAGTGCTCGCAGTGAATCCAGGCTCTCCATCTTCTTTAAACTCATTATAAAATTTCTAAGCTTTCTCCTGCAATATCGGTCCTGAGATAGGTGTACCTTTCTCCCGTTGTACTCTAAACCATTGATAAAGTGATTCACTTACTTTTTCATACTCTGAACTTTTTATACTTTTTCTCTCTCTCTCTCCTATGGATTCCGAACACAGTCTCTTCGCACACCACGACTCAATATCTGATCGCGTCTTCTTCCATCCGAGCACCGTTGATCGACCAACATTTGTATCACTCGCCACTTTGTTAACGCTTTCACCTTTGTCTATTCTTTTTAGCGCATCTAATTTTATATCCATCGTGACATAACACCGTTTGCGTTTTTTGTCCGTCATTTTTAGAAAGAAACTTTTAAAACTAAAAACTAAGAAATAAACACACAAAATACAGTTCTAAGCAACGATAAAAAATACAGTTCTAAACAACGACACAAAATATACAGTACAGTTCTAAACAACGCCTCAAAATATAGTTTTAAACAGCGACACAAAATACAGTTCTAAACAACTACACAAATTAAAAAATATAGTACAGTTCGGTGCACAACAAAGAACAGCTTTTAAACATAACAACTGGATCACAAACAAAAGCGTGTCTATCTTCCTGCGTTTTAACAAAACTGACTCGATCTCAACCTTCTTGGCGGGAATCGAGAGGTAGGGGGTGGGGTGATGCTCATGCACACGTATACAATACGAACTAGTCCCGGTCATTAACCCTGGCACACACCTGCCTACTGTCACGTAGTCATGGCCGGTGTCGAAGTATACGGATTGTCGAAGTATCGAGTGTCGAACTATCGAAGGTTTACTGTAGTTATATTTTTGTTAATAAGACTGCCTGTCTGTGGTTTTCTATTCTATAATTTAGTTTATATAACCAGAAATCAAAATAACTTCTCTCCAACATCATTTTATTATGTATTTATTGCAAAAAATGGGTTTAAATATACAGTTGTCCACTTTTGAAATGCACTCAGGCAGGTGTCCGTTTTTGAAACATACCTAGCATCAGTTGTCTGTTTTTGATAGGAACAATATTCAGCTTTACAAAACAAACTAATATTCACCAGTTTTAGTTTTTATTATAGTATAGAACAATAATTAATATTAACCCTGGAACTGGCAGAAGGCCATGCATGGCCTTCTCTCAGGCGCAGAACGCAACAACTTCACACATTTGCAAAAATTTGCATATATTTGCATAATCGCTAATTTAACCCACTTAAAATTATCCAATCGTAATAAAACTGGCACCATTGGAAAGGAAATGAATTAAACTTAAATTTTTGTATTTACAACTTTTTCGTAAAACGTATATTTGCATACGTAATCATCGTTTTAAAATATGCATATCAGGCTACAGCTGTTTCCGCGCGCCAAACTGCATACAATTGTACTGTTATTTCCCACTCTTGCAACGTTCCCCACCATCTACAATAATGTTTCTTTGGCATTTCTAACCATACCGTTGGATTGGTCGTGATTTCATCTTTCTGTTGGTGTCTTCCAATCAGATTTCACAGTACATTTACTGTTTCAAACAAGAGTTACTGTAAACCCTTGCGATTGGACAGTCTCTCAACCGATAAACACGCCTTTTTGTCAACGATTATTTAGAAGGCAACGCCCAATGTTTTGACAGATTGCTTTATACAATTTTGTAGACGAAAGTCTGTAGTTTCTAATGGTGCCAAGTAAACCGGATAAAACCGGTTTTGTGATTGTCTAGACAGCAGTGGAAAGTTACGTTGTTCTGAGATCGCCTCGGGCGTTCGTTCCCACGCTATTCAAGTGGTCCGACCTACATGCACGTGTTAGCTCGGGAGTTTTTATTCCACTGATGTATTTTTGTTATTCAAACGAATGTAACTCAAACACTTTTGTGAACTAAGGAAAGACAAGTACACCGTTCTTTTCATTGATTTATCCTCTACACTTTCTTATAATAATATTTCATTTTTGGTCAAAGCATATATTAGTAAAGCACGTTACAATCTAGGCCTAGGTAGGTACCAGTTGTGTACTTGAAACATAAAAACGGTTTTTTTCAAAATAAAAAATTTGAAATTGATAAATGTTTTTATACAGTTCTATTTAGAACTAAATTACGAAACTTTTTTACGCTTACTGTTTACTATTTACTCCATGTTTACTATTTTTTATGTAGGTCTAAAGTTGAACTTTTTCCTTTCGTTACTGAACATTTTTTGTTTCTTGAGCTAATAACTTTTACAATTTCAAAATAAACTCATTTTTAGTGGCATATTTGAATTCTTTGAAGGTTCTTCTACAAAAAAGCTGTTGAACACTTTTGGATTGGGGTTCATTTACTATTTTTGGCGAATTTTTAAAAATATGCTTGCAAAACGCTAAAAACGGGCTGGCCAATTTTAGCTATAGCATTGCCAGTTCTAGGGTTAAAGTAATCTAAATAAAAAATACTAGATACAAAGAATACACACAGACAAAATAATAATAATAATAATAACTCACAAAATATTGATACTGAATAATATGAAATATCAAAATATTTCAATTTATGTTCATCAAAATAAGTTCGTCAAGATAAAGTACAATATTGAAATAGTACAAATAAAAACATACTAGATGCAAAAATAAATATATCCAAAATAATAATATTAAATCTCAAAATATGTATAATGAATAATATGAAATATCAAAAAAATTTAATTTATTTACATCAAAATAAGTTCGTCAAGATAAAGCACAATATTTAAGTCATATAAATTAAAAAATACTAGATACAAAAAATAAACATCATATCCAAAATAATAGTAAAAATTACAAAATATTGATACTGACTAATATGAAATATCAAAATATTTCAATTTATTTTCATCAAAATAAGTTTGTCATTATAAGCACAATATTGAAATAGTAGGCTACAAATAAAAAAAACAAAAATACTAGATTAAATAAAAATACACATAAACAAAATAATAACAAATTACAAATTATTGATACTGCATAATATGAAATATCAAAATATTTCAATTTATGTTCATCAAAATAATTTTGTCGTGATCAACTTCAGGCACATCCATACACTCGCATTCGTCATGTGTCTCGTCCATTTCATTACCGACATTGGTCTGCTTTTCAATAACTTGCTTGTACCACTATAATTTATGCAGAGATTTCCAGTTATCACCAAAATGTTTTATTAGCAGTTGGTTCACATCTGAACATTTTTCTTGTTTGATCCTCACTCTAATAGGAATCTCATCCTGGTTGATATCTTGTGATCTGTGATTCAACTTGAAAATTATTCTTTCAGCAGTAGCATTCGAATTGTATGATACTTCTCCCCTAACGGTTAAGTTACCCATTTTAGTTTTTCTAATTATAATTCTTTTACATTATGAAATACGGAAGTGAATCTGTGCAGCTGTTTTTTTCATGTGTAATGATGCCTCTTTCTTTCAGTCATAAACTACCCAGTCTTGACTAATAACTTTAAGATTCCCATGTTTTCTAAATAATGCATGGTATTCCACTTTTTGTATTATTGATGTTTTCTTTTTAATGTCTCTTTCGATTAACTCGAACACCCTATCTGATGGCTTTTTATGTCATGCATAGTAAGCAGAGTATATTGGTAGCCGACTATGTTGGCATGTTGGGTACTTCGGCAGACCTTTAGCAGAATACCTGTAATACAAAAAAAGTAACTAATTAAAATGTTGGCATACAAAGTTATCTTACTAAAATACTATTTAAGTTGAACCTTTATAATGTAGAATGTATTTTTAAGAAAAGTTGAGATTAGGTACAGTAAGTAAAGGATGTGATCTATAAACACTAGAATTCAAACCCAGATTATGGTTAATGAGTATAGTTGATTTACTAAGGCTTAAGATAATGATTTAGACCTTTTTAACACTCAATCAACCCTTTGACACTGCCGAAATAACTAATCCAATATAGGCCTTCTCTAATGAATGTTAACTACTTGCCGTGTGTAGGGTCATTTTTAAGTACTTATATCATACAATAATATTATCATCACACTAATAGTAAATACATATTTTTGAAAAATAAACTACTGAAACACATTTCTGATATCTAAATTAATTTCAAAATACATAGTTTTGTAATTACATTAATGAAAAACATGTAAACACAAAGTTACAGGTTAGCTTACCTTAGTCTTTTTTCTTTGTTAATTTTCCAGTTATGTGGGCTTGCCACCTTCTTACGAGCCTTGTTAGAAGGTACAGGAGAAATGTTTACATCCATTTTTAATTACAATTAACAATTATTCAGTATAATAATATTTAAAAGAGTAAAAACAACTACGCTTTACAACAAAACACATAAAACTAACAACAATACAGCAGCCATTACAATTTATCGGGTCAGGTGATCAATATACGGCTTCTGATTGGCTAGATACGCAGATGTCCGTTTTTGAAGAGAAGCTGCATTACAGATGTCCACTTTTGATGTAAACCGGTATGTTTAACTCAGTATTTCTTGTACTTATGTCCGTTTTTGAAAGAAAATAATGTCTTCATTGAAAAGATCGTTCTTCAATACATAAGAATCTACTGCTAACTGAATTTCGTAAAAATTGACAGATGTCCGTCTTTGAAACTACACTACTCATTTCTTAAACAATAGTTCTTATAACTTTTTAACTGCTAAAGCTGCAGTGATGGAATTTTTACCACATCTTTAGTAACGTATAATGTAACTTTTTGGGTATTTTTATTCCTCTAGGACAAATACAAGAGTATTTTTTTAAAAAATTGTAAATTGCAAATTTGTTTTATATATATATATATATATTATTTTTGTAAGGTCATAACTACTAAACTTTTAATGGTAAGAATATGACTATACCCAAAAAGTTAGTGCTTTTTATATACTTTAAAACATGATATCAAACGGCCAAATTGGTTCAGTAGTAAAAAAGTTATAAAAGATTTTTTTAAACAAATTTTTTTTTAAAAAGATATTTTCAATACCATTTTATGTTTTTTAAAGATTTGTTTTCTAAACTGTTAAACTTCTTGTTACTTTAAATGTGTTAATTATAATAAATATAATAATAAGTAGCCTATTTATTTTCCATTCAATATCATACAAAATATGCATTACTAGAGAGTTCTGCCATTACTAGAGTTCCTCCTACATTACTAGAGAGTTCCACCTCTGGTCGCTTCACTCACCAACCCGGACACTCGCAGAGAAGGCAAATGAAAAATGATTATTGTATACTATGATAATTTAACGGGAACGACTATTGATTAGATTTTTTTATTTTTATATAGAAGAGAGGCAATTTTCAAGTTATAAAATATGACTAAAATGTGATACGGTAAATTAGTATTTAAAACTGGTAAGAGAGGCCTGGTAAAATATAAAGTTGGCGTAACTTTAATAACGATAGGTGTTTGAATTATGATATAGTAAGCCCTTTTCTTTGTTTGTGTTTGCTATTACCTAACCTAAAAAAACATTTGGTTGTGAAGAATAATTAATTACCTGATACTAAATTTGCCAATTTGGTTGCTACGGTTAATAAATCTAAACGCTTTCAAGAAACGTCTGTTGGTTCAGTATAGGCCAAACATAAAATTGTGTTAAGCTTATGATATAAATCGGCTGTTTTATTTCTAATATGTAGCAACAAATGTTCGAATTATAATACAGTAGCCTTTTTCTTTTATTTTTTGTGTTTGATTTTATTTTGTTAACCTAACATAAAAAAATTTGGAAAACGGTTGACCCTAAAGGCCATCCCTGTAACTTCCCGCTAACTACACTATTTTTGGAAATTTTGAACTGCCATAACTTTTGAATGAATCAACCGATTTTTATGCGATTTGCGGCAATCGATGCAGTTTTTTAAGTCCATTGAAAGAATCAACAACAAAAATTTTTCAGATGAAAAGTTTCGGAGAAATTGAGGAAAAACACTTTTTTTTATTTTCTTTCGTTCACGATATCTCGCGAATGAATCAACCGATTTTTATGCGATTTGCGGCAATCGATGCAGTTTTTCGAGTCCATTGAAAGAATTGAAAACAAAAATTTTTCTGATGAAAAATTTCGGAGAAATTGAGAAAAAACACTTTTTTTTATTTTCTTTCGTTCACGATATCTCACGAACGAATTAACCGATTTTGACCAGACTGGTAGCGATCGACGTCGCTTTTCAAGGTTAAAAGCTGATTAGATTTTGGAATTGATCGGTAAAGCCGTTTAAAAGTTATTCCAAAAAAACCTGATTTGAAAACATTTTATTTCTTAGTTTTTTTCGAAATTTCTCAGAACCTACCGGTCCGAATTAGTTGAAATTTTCAGGAAACCTAAGTTTGATGGAACTCTTTAGAACGCCGTTTGGTAGGTTCCAATCGGTTAAGCCGTTCAAAAGTTATAAGCGGGTCACATACTTACATACACACACACACATACATACAGACAGGGTGACACCCTCTCGGGAGTGGTCAGGGAAGATTCCTAGGACCTCAAAACGTCGAGATCTGATGAATACTCGATTTTCGAAAAACGGGGTGAAACCAATAACTTCCCGATTTTAGAAAATTTTCAATTTTCTTAGCGGGAAGTTAAAAAAATTGGTTGTGAAAAATAGTTAACTGATTCAAAATTTTCTAAATTGGTTCCTATGGTAATGAATGTAAGTAGTTATATATATATATATATATATATATATATATACATAAAATCCAAATACCACTCACTGACTCACTCATCACGATATCTCAAAAACCACCAAACGGATTGCAATGAAATTTGGTATGTAGCTTTTTTAGGGCCCTAGGTGCTCGCTAAGAAAGGTTTTAAAAAAATTTGAAATTTTAGGGGGGTTTGAGGGTGTCAAAATTACTAAATATCCCCATATTTAACTTTGATTTGTCTCTCCGTGCAAAGCCGGATCGGGCCAGCTAGTCTGTCATATAGCTGAGAGTGAACCCCCGACCATTATCAACCCTTAAAATCAATATTTTTCAAAATCCTTTCTTAGTGTACTTTTACATAGTGGTATGCAGGTACCCTAAAAATGTCAATGCTCTAGCTATCATAGTTTTGACTGTACGTCAGTCAGTCGGACTTCTTCTTTTATATACAAAGATTCATACAAAACACAGTTTGTATTTTTTTTACAAAAACTTCACGAATTATGCTGAAAATTATATAATACTTGAGATATTTTAGGACCTGATTAGGATTTACTATCATTTTGTATTAAAAAATAAAATAAGGGAAAATATAGTCACTAGCTTTCGTTTTTTAGCATATATAAAATTAAAAATTCTTATATTTAAGGGTATTATAATATTGTTAACAGTACAATAGTTTAATACTGCATCATAATTTACTAAAAATGTGTTAATTCTACTTTTTCTTTTTGCTCTCATCCGATGCTGACGGTGCTCATTTATATCATAACTGAGTCTTTACTGTAAACTTATGTAGTTTTATAGTTATATCAATATGTATAATATAATTATGAAACCTACTTATAGATATCGTTTTTGTCAAATGCATATTTAGACCCTGTTTCGGAGCCTGAAATAAATAAGGAGCGGTTAAGAGATTTAGAAAAAACAGAGCCTGAAATAGGTAAGGAGCGGTTAAGAGATTTAGAAAAAACGGAGCCTGAAATAGGTAAGGAGCGGTTAAGAGATTTAGAACAAACGGAGCCTGAAATAGGTAAGGAGCGGTTAAGAGATTTAGAAAAAAGATCGACAAGGAGTAGAACACGTCTACAACATCAAAAGGTAATTTTTTTCCTCAGCAAACTCTCTTTCCTCAGCCTTCAATCTTCCCCGCTCCCCGAAGCTATCTTTTTTAAAAAAAAAATAACATTTCTTTCAGTTTTGTTTTTCCAAACTCATTTTTATTAAAATGTATTTGTTCCAATTCTTGAAATTTTGTTTTGGTAATTTGCATCTGCTTGCCCACTACTAAGATCATGAGTAACCGATGATGGTGTATTTAATTCCACTTCCTTAGTACTTTTTAGTACTGTATTTTTTGTCTTTTTTATGGATACATTTATTTCTGTTCAATTTTTTTTTAATTATTGAGGTATATTTAGATTTTTCTGCCGAGTCAATTTGTTCTTACTATATGTATATGAAAGTTTTATTTTTGTCATATTTTGTAAGAATTTAGGGCATGCAGTTTGTTCTATAACTATACTATGTAGTCATGGAATATTGTTTTTATGTGGATGTGGAATAAAAACAAGCTTGGAAAGAAAAGATTAAAATTAATTATTGTCGTATTGACAGTACAATTTGCAATACACTTTGTTTTGCGTACATAATATTCAGTCCTGTAAAGAGAAGCGGTCCTTTAAAAAAAGTATGTTACAATATATATTTCTTGATCAATGTCTGAGGAATTGTTATGTTTGTTCCGATAGGTTAAAAAAGATAAATCAACCACAGCCGAGGACTACAGTACTCTGACATGGACACCGCCTTCTGGTCAGACTGGTGATGGTAGAACTCACCTCAATGACAAATTGGGCTATTAGGATAAACTATTGTTTTAGAATTTTGTACTGAAAATGGTTATAATTTTTGTTTACTTAAGGAAATTTATGCATAAATGTTCAGCAATGCAATATTAAAGTTAAAGAACAATTTATTGATGTGATAGGTGTACAGAAACATAGAAAATCTGTATAAAAAGACTGTGAACAAGAAGCAGCCAAGGACTGAACACTGGCATACCTCTTGTATTACGATACTTACCTTTTTCATTTATTCTGTCATTTAAGTATCTATTGCAATAATTTATTTTCAACTTTTTAATTTTGTGACTTTGTATTCACATTAAAGTACAGTTGAGCCAAGTACTGAGCACTGTGACATATCTGTTGTT
>JAGFPH010000282.1:305827-335945 GCA_018207615.1 Philaenus spumarius | reverse complement strand
CAACTTAGCAAATAACCCTTGTGCAACATCAGTAGATGTAGCAGAAGCTTCAGAACAGTAGCATTTATCAAAGCAATAGGTTGTTTGGCGACCCGTAGATTGTGTCTTAGGCACCTTTGCATAAATACAACTTAGCAAACCCCCCATAGAGAGCATTTATCATAGTTTGGTGATCCATAGAGTGTGTAAATGCAACTTAGCACTTATCAAACTGATAGGTTGTTTATTTCATTCTAATTTTCATAATTAAATGTATTATTTTCAGCATCTTTTAGCTCATTCGAAACAATGCTTGGATTCATTTTATTAGCCGCGGTAAATTTAATTAGATTTCTTTTACATTGTGGACATAAATCAGAAGAATTTGTTAGCCATAAGTAATTCCTTTTCAAGTTGTAGCTGAAGATCTCTGATATCAGAATTATTCGAATTAGGCACATCATAATTTAAGGGAGGTTCCATCATACATTCTTCATTTACCTGGCAAAATTTTCAACAGATTCGTTATTGACTAAATCATTCTCATGACGATTTTTTGTTTCGAGGCATTTAAAATTTTATATTTGAGTAAAATATACAAAACAAGTGCAACAATTGTCACTTGCAATGTTTTTTATTATGGAGACAGTGAAACCTTTGCGAAAAACTGCCTCCTGCCTGCCACAGTCATCCTCATTACACATACAAAACTACTAATTCTTACAACGACGGAGTTCAGCCACCTAGCGGTCAATAGCAAAACTATCAGTTTTTGTATAGGCCTAACTGTGTGTACATTTTTTTTTGCCATTTTTAAGTTGTAGATGATTATGATTGGTCAAATGGTGTACTGGAATTGGGGGAAATGCCAAAGTAGAGCTGGGCAAACAGCTAAGAGAGCTGCACATCTTTTGTAGAAAGAGAGATATCTACTTGAATTTGAAATGGTGCACCCTTCAAACCTTCTAGATTGTGCCTGCAAAATTTTATTCTAATCAATTGAGTAGTTTCTGAGGAGAAGAATTTATAAAATTTGCTAGAAAGCCGGGGAAGAGGGCTTCGCCAATAAAATTTATTGTTTGTTAATAGGCAGCAAAATAAAAAAACTATTTGTTCTGTAAAAAGCTTTAAATAAACATTAACAGGCTGTAAAATAATAAATGCATTGTTCTTTAAAAGGCAGTTAAAATATAAAAAGGTTTGTAAAATAACAAAATATGTATTCGTTAAAATGCAGTAAAATTATAAAATTAATTGTTCGGTGAAAGACAGTAAAATAATAAAATACATTGTTCGCCAAAAGTAAGTAAAATTTTAAAAATATTTGTTCTGTAAAAATTTTTTAAACAATAAAATCAATGTTCAATAAAAGACAGTTAAATGATAACATTATTGGCTGGTAAAATGTAGTAAAATAATAAAATAATTTGGTCTAAGAAAAGCTTTAAAATAATAAAATCATTGTTCGGTAAAAGGCAGTAAAATAATAAAATCTATGTTCGGTAAAAGGTAGTAAAATTAAAAAAAAATAATTGTTCATTTAAAGGCAGTAAAAGAATACATTTAATTATTTGGTAAAAGTTTTTAAAATAATCAAATACATTATTCGTTAAAAGGCAGTAAAATTATTAATTGTTCGGTAAAAGGTAGTAAAGTTTAAAAAAATATTTTTTTCATTAAAAGGCAGTCAAATAATGCAATTAATTATTCGATAAAAGTTAGTAAAATAATGAAATACATTATTCGTTAAAAGGCAGTAAAGTTATAAAATTTATTATTCGGTGAAAGGCTGTAAAATAATAAAATACATTTTTAAAAGCAGTAAAATACAAAAATTATTTGTTCTGTAAAAAGCTTTAAAATAATAACATCATTTAAGTAAAAGGCAGTAAAATGTACTGAAATGACAAAATTATTTGTTCCGTTAAAGGCAGTAAAAAAACATGTTCGACGTGCTATTTAATAACATTTAGAAGTCGGTCACTATGGGTTTGGAGTGCCCCTACATATCAGCTCTTTAGTAATAATTCTCTCATTTTAATATTTTTATTTCAGATTCGAGTCTGTTGAGTGGGAATGAAACTGATACTAGCGGAGATGAAAGCAGTGACTTAGGCGGCAGCGCTTTGAAACAGTGTTCTGGTGAAGACTCGGAACAATGACACGCTGACTCGGACGCTCGGTAATGCGGTCCCGGTCAACATGCAATTTGCTCACTAAGGCTATCCTCAGACACTAAGAACTGTTTTACGTAATACATGTGATTTTATACTGATTTTTTTGTGATTTTTGCTTTGATCCAGTTAACTGTAATATGTTATTGCAAATAATCGATGTAGTAACAGTAATTTGTAAATTGGACATGTTCCTCATTATTTTGTATTACTAATTATTAAGTGTAAGGGTCGCGGATACGAAGGGATGTCTTCTTGTACTATGTTATGTTAAGTCCCGTTGCTATGGGATTAAGCCATAAATGTTACCAGGTGCTAAAGAATTAAAACACTGTATAGATTAGAGATTAGTCGCACAACAACTGAATCGACGTCGGAAGGACTTGCTGGTTTGTGCTTTTCTAATATTTCTACCTGAATTTAGTGTAATTAAATTTTGGTTTAAAACCGTCGGTTAGTATAGTGAAACATTTGTTTTTAATAATATCATTTAGGAATTTGTTTGTCCTAAAATATCTCCATTCGTAGATAGCTTGATCGATTTTTTTATATTAAAAAATATTTTTTAACGTGTGAACATCAATTAGTATTTGATTCTGTTTGTTTCTTATTCTGTGCGATCTCGTTAAGTTTTGTTATTTCTTTGATTTAAGTTTGTCTTTTACTCAACTATAAAGTAAGAATTGTAATACATTCTAAACAAAAGATTCAAAAACATTTTTCTTTTATTTGTTTTATAGAAAATGGAGTTGTTTTGATTTTGTTTTAACAGCGGAGAGCTACTGTGGAAAACTGCCGAAGGTATATTTCTATAGTTTTTATTATAAAACGATTGTTTATCGTATGTTTTCCTTGATTGTCGCTCGGGATGTACTCTATCAAATAAAGTTGGGAAGTACATATTAACATTATTTTAGTTTTCTCTGTATAAAGAAGACTAATTTCAAAATAATAAATATGTCTTCCATGTTTGTGGTATAGCATTAGGTACAAGTATTTCTAGAATCTTCTTTATACATGTATTTCAGCTATCCGTGGTCCAGTATATTAGTGTAAGGAAACGGAAGGAAGAGTTACAACTACTGTATTGGAAATGTGCATTTTAATACTTTGATGGGAAGTGTGAGTAACACATACCATGAGCGGGGGTGGTGCCATTTAATTGTGTAAAACTCGAAATATAAGGCAATGGTAATTCAATTTTAAATGTTTTTCTACTTCAGAACTGATTAAATGTGGAAAAGTCGCAGTAAACATCTTGAAATTATTTAACACTGTTTTGAAGTATTCAGATCTAAATACAGTACAACCTGTCGTATTCGGACTAATGTGGCGACCGGCCGTTCCGGATATAGCAAGGTCATTTATAAATAGTCAAAGGTCCGAAAACAATGAAACCATTATTTTTGAATACCGTTTTTAGTTGTTTCAATCGGTTTGGACTTGTATTTACAGTACTACAATGTACTATATTTAGGCTAACAAATTGACGTTCTTTACACAACCATAGACTATTGGTAATTAAAAGTAAAAAATAAAAGAAAACAGTTTCCATTGTAAAAACATAATTTTAATTATTACAGTACAGTAATTAAAAGTCCCGTATGTTCAAAGTATGTAGGTACAATACTGTACTTATGAACACACTAGCTGTAAAACAATTACCGGTAGGCCTACAGTTCGGCACAGTAAAATATAAATTAAATTTGACTTACAGTACCGTATAGGAACGCTAATGGCAACATCAGTTTTTGAAAAAAGTTGTGATTTTCGGGGAGAGAATCATTGACCGTTTCAAAGTCACAGCCTACTAAGAATAGACTAGGCGCGGCGCGCAACCATTATTCTAGCTGCAACTTTCACTTTTTCACCACATCCGTCACACAACCAAATTACAAAAATTTGTTTGGAGATGCGTCCGGTTATGGGATGGTCCGGATGTGACAGGTCTTACTGTAGTGATTACACTAAAATGCACGAAAGAAGTCCGGACACAATTGTGCGAGGATGTGGCATCGACAAGTAACGCGTAGCCTCGAGCCATTGTTCTTGCAAAGAAATACCATGCTAAAAGCCATTTGAGGTTATAAACTAAAACTACCACCTCAGTTAAACTAACTTTATCAGTTAACAAACAAATAAATCTATCTTAAAAAAATATATTTCTACTCTCTTAATTTGAATGCTTTATAGTCTGCTAACACATTTCTCCAAGCACCAGGGTTTAATAAAAAGCTTTGCCGACTCAACCTTGTGTTAGTCAAGTTGAACAAGGTTGAACACTTGGCTGATCTCTCCTTCAATAGACTTCTTTGGTGCTGTTTTACTGTAGTTCAGCTATGTCCGACTGCTTCTAAACACATTTAAAAAATGTTAATCATTGATTCGATGTTTTGAAGTATCTAGGTCCGACAAGTTACTTTGCCTAGCTAATACTGTGTGTATTTACTCATCGTATCATTACTGCCTGAAATCAAACTGCCGAAATTAGGACAATGTATACATAATACAGTACTGTCAGGTTTAGTCTTATTTGTTGTTTTCTTTTTTACACTTTTTGTAGGAAGTTAAATTTTACATTAATAATATTTAGATTATCAAACATAATATATTTATTTATTGTAGTGTTGTTGGATGTTATTGTATAGTTTCAGTAAATTTATCAAGTAATTAATATTCTGACAAAAGTCACCTTCAAAGTAAAATTTTATTAAACGCTTACAAATGCAAAATATTTCGGAAGCTGTTTTTACTTTGGCTACTAAATACAAAGCTGTTGGTACATTTTGAAACTGATATTTACTGTGATAATAATCTGAATACATTTATGTTAAGTTGGGTTTGATACTATTGGGGCTAATTTTGCCATTGTAAGCGGCTGTAACCAGTCTGTTCTTAAACAGGGTGTCTAAAAAGACACGGATCGGATAAAAAGTCATGGAAGTCCGCGTAAAGTCATGGAAGTCTGCATAAAGTCATGATGTGTTGTCCAAGTCAATAATTTATTTGTAATTACTGTGCAGTTTTAACTGTAGCAGGAATAGTAAGAACTGGATGCGATGAGTATGGATGTTTAAGATCGAGAAAAGAGTGAAGACGGTTCACCCGAAATGCCTTCATGAAACGGAAGCGATGGACCGTTTTTAAACTCTAGTAGTTCGAGGTTCTGTGTAATTCAGATTGGGCTTTTAACGACCTAGTTTCTGTACCGCCATGATTAATCATTGCGAAATAAAATACGCTCGAATAGGATTTGCGCTAATTTTATGAATTCCCCGAGTTCAAATATTATACACAATATATTTACACAACAGCGAAACTCTTTGAAAGAAAATTACGCACTCATGACAAGTTCGCGCACGAGGATTAGGTATATTTTTGTTTTCTTTTATGACAGCTATGTTATAGAGTATCTGACCGGTTTTGTTAAAATTACTTCATTTTTATTTCTTATTTTTTGGCAAGACATCTAAGACCTATATATTTGAATGACATACTAATGGTGGAAAATAAGATCACCATATAGTCAAGAAATTGATATTTCAATATCAGTTCGACAGTTTGTTAAATTATTTTAACATTATTAATTGAACTACGGTATCCTAAAGTGCTATTTTACTTGTAGTGTTATGAGGTCGAGCAAGATAAAATTTGTTTTCTGTGTGAAGTCGAAATTAAATGAGAATATTAAGCAAAATGGTTATTATAAATGTTACCTGTGGTGGTTATTTTAACACAAATAAATTGTTAGTCTATTACTCTAAGCCAGGGGTGCGCACAACCTTTTTATAAGTGGAGGCCAAATGTATCTTTCAATTCTTAGTTGCGGGCCGCAAGGTCCTTTTACTTGGGGACTTGCCTCCACCCCAGTAGCTAATTTTACCACCACCTCATTAACTTATTCTACCAGAAGATGCAAGATGTATTTCAAAACTATTTTCATGCCCACTAAACTTGACTATAGAGTTCACGAGACGAATGATAGAAAAATATTTTCAGGCGGGTTTAAGTGGTTTTAAAAGAAATAACTTGAATAATTGAAGGTTAATTATATTCCAGCCGTTAAATAAAAACGGTTTCGTTTGTTCAATGTTTTTAGATTCCACTTTAAATAACTGGTCAAATATTTTATGTTATAAAAGCAATATTTTTCTTTGATTTTTATAATGTGGCTTTTAATAATTGAAGGTAAATTATATTCCAGCTGTTAAATAAAAACGGTTTCGTTTGTTCAATGTTTTTAGATTCCACTTTAAATAACTGGTCAAATATGTTATGTTATAAAAGCAATATTTTTCTTTGATTTTTATAATGTGAGGATAAACTGGCTTTTAATAATTGAAAGTTAATTATATTCCAGCTGTTAAATAAAAACGGTTTCGTTTGTTCAATGTTTTTAGATTGCAGTTTAAATAACTGGTCAAATATTGTATGTTATAAAAGCAATATTTTTCTTTGATTTTTATAATGTGGGGATAATGTGGCTTTTAATAATTGAAGGTTAGTTATATTCCAGCCGTTAAATAAAAACGGTTTCGTTTGTTCAATGTTTTTATATTCCATTTTAAATAACTGGTCAAATATTTTATGCTATAAAAGCAATATTTTTCTTTGATTTTTATAATGTGGGGATAATGTGGCTTTTAATAATTGAAGGTTAATTATATTCCAGCCGTTAA
Organism: Philaenus spumarius; assembly: GCA_018207615.1. Lineage (NCBI taxonomy): Eukaryota > Metazoa > Arthropoda > Insecta > Hemiptera > Aphrophoridae > Philaenus > Philaenus spumarius. The sequence goes on along the minus strand of JAGFPH010000282.1, from coordinate 329,113 downwards.
ATAAAAACGGTTTCGTTTGTTCGATGTTTTTAGATTGCAGTTTAAATAACTGGTCAAATATTTTATGTTATAAAAACAATATTTTTCTTTGATTTTTATAATGTGGGGATAATGTGGCTTTTAATAATTGAAGGTTAATTATATTCCAGCCGTTAAATAAAAACGGTTTCGTTTGTTCGATGTTTTTAGATTGCAGTTTAAATAACTGGTCAAATATTTTATGTTATAAAAACAATATTTTTCTTTGATTTTTATAATGTGGGGATAATGTGGCTTTTAATAATTGAAGGTTAATTATATTCCAGCCGTTAAATAAAAACGGTTTCGTTTGTTCGATGTTTTTAGATTGCAGTTTAAATAACTGGTCAAATATTTTATGTTATAAAAACAATATTTTTCTTTGATTTTTATAATGTGGGGATAATGTGGCTTTTAATAATTGAAGGTTAATTATATTCCAGCTGTTAAATAAAAACATTTTCGTTTGTTCAATGTTTTTAGATTGCAGTTTAAATAACTGGTCAAATATTTTATGCTATAAAAGCAATATTTTTCTTTGATTTTTATAATGTGGCTTTCAATAATTGAAGGTTAATTATATTCCAGCTGTTAAATAAAAACGGTTTTGTTTGTTCAATGTTTTTAGATTCCACTTTAAATAACTGGTCAAATATTTTATGTTATAAAAGCAATATTTTTCTTTGATTTTTATAATGTGGGGATAATGTGGCTTTTAATAATTGAAATAAACAATAATTTGGATCTGCTTTCTGTGTTTGTCTATCAAATTATGAACATCAATGTTAATCTGTTGAGAGAGAACAAATTGTGGCTATGCTACTGACACTATATGTTGACAGCATACGTGGGACAATATATTAAATACAATAAGTATATATATCCTGTGACCAGTACATGTATTACAATGTTTATTTTTTACAATCCGTGTTAAAAGTGTCATTCAGCATTTCAAGAAATCCCTGTTTACATAAACAGTTGTGCATTCATTGCAGCTGCTACTAGAACCACAGACTCAATATGGCATGCTCAGTAATATAATAACCGTTGGTTGGGGAAGCTGCGTCAAATGCATAATTACTGTTTAAATAAAACAGTACATTTCTCTTCGTTCGACATAATTTTCTTCTTTATAAATTAATTAATATGCTAAGTTGCTCAAACGGAAACGAAGAAAGTATAAACCATAATTAATAGATTCTGATTTGATACGAACAATTGTGCCTGAAATTGTTAAAAGTTTCAACGTTTGATCAAACAAGTGCACTCTAGGGTAAGAATGGGGGAACTAAGGCTGTATTTCCATTACTTGGAAACTCTGAAATGAAGGGGATAGGAAATTATCAATGAAAGATTATGATTGTGATAGAACAAAGTCTTAAAACTTTGAAGTGCACAGTTTGATTCTTCTTGTTCTTGATTCCGACCGTCCGTAGATAAACATGACTCGCAGTTATAAATATAATTTTATGAAACTTACTGAACTAAACACTTTCAATGCAAGACCAGTTTTATAAACAGTTAATGGACATAATATTTTGTCAATGTGGAGAATAACAAGCTAAACGATTGTAGTTCTTTAGTATACAACAAATATCTTTTTCTTATATATAGAGAGCTAATAGTTGGAAGTTATTTTTATTTGTTCCAACACTGGTATACTTGCATAATTATTTACATTTATATTTTTTATTTCACCGCTAAGGTTGTCCATTCTTAATTGGTTTTTTAGGAGGATTTATAAAATTTTCTCTGACCTGTTAAGCATAAAACTATTTACAAACTAAGAATATAAATGTAATATTCTTAATTGGTTTTTTAGAAGGATTTATAAAATTTTCTCGGACTTGTTAACCCTGCAACTGTCAGACTACTCAATTTGAGTGGTCGTGGGGGCGTGGCACGTGAAAACGATCAATTTTGACAACTATAGTTCTAATTAATATTTCACCCACTAAAAATTATTCAATCGCAAAAAGTCAAAAACCGTTGGAAAGGTAATGATGTAAACTTTAATTTTTGTATTTACAAGTTTTTTCTAAAACGTATATTTACATACGTAATCATCGTTGCAGTTTATTAGTTTTCTTCAACAAACTCGGCGCCCGTCAATTCACCAGTTTTCGTCACAAAACACGACGAAATAACGCATCTTTCCTCTCTCTCTAAACCCCGCCCACTACTTCTTCTAAAGTAAAATTAGATATCTTTGGATTCTTCACAATTTCCCCTATCTAATACTGCCATCCAATCAAAAATCGGACAAATAGTTCGACAATTGTTGGCCGTTTTGTAGACCCTTGCAATTGGTCAGTTTTCCAACCAATAAACAGCGTTATATATTACACGTGATATCTGTGTGAAAACAATAGTTTTCTAGAGATATTTTGGTATCTTTGTAAACTTAATGCTTCAAGCTAACTTTCCCTGTAAACCAAATACGCTTTATTTGAACAGTTTATTGTGTAGGACCGTGGGAAAGTGACTGCTAATACGGTCTCATCTAAGGTTTAAAATCGAGCTCTAACAGCTTTTTATAATGTGGGTAGACATAGGGGTTTGCGCGTGCATCGTGATAGCTTGAACGGGCGAGGAGATTTCTACATTTTTCCTCTCTTTTGTTATTCAAATAATTCTAAGTCAAACACTTTTAGGAAAAGATAATTTATAAGTATACGGTTCAATTCTTTGATTTATTCTCTACACTTTGTTATAATAATATTTAATTTTTGGGTAAAGCAAATAATATTAAATTACGTTTGAAACTAGGCCAAGTTTTGTTAGAAGTCGTGTAGATGGAACATAAAAACTGGTGTTTTCAAAATACGAAATTTGAAATTGATAAATGTTTTTATACAGTTCTATTAAGAACTAAATTGTGAAACTTTTTTACGCTTACGAAAAAATTACAAAAAATGTTTACTACTTGTTATGTAGGCCTAAAGTTGAACATTTTCCTTTCGTTACTGAACATTTTTTGTTTCTTGAGCTAATAACTTTTACAATTTTACATCAATAAATTTTTTAATTGCATGTAGGAATTCTTTGAACCTTTCTCTACAAAAAAGGTACAGAACACTTTTGGATTGGTATACAATTACTATATTTGGCGAATTTTTGAAAATATGCTTGCACACGCACCGAAATGACTTGGCGTTGCAAAACATTAACATGGACAGTTGTAGGGTTAATCATAAAACTATTTACAAATTAAGAATATAAATGTAATATTCTTAATTGGTTTTTTAGAAGGATTTATAAAATTTTCTCAGACTTGTTAAGCGCTAAACTATTTACAAACTAAGAATTTAAATGTAATTATTTTGAGGTTAATTTCAACGATTTACTGCAACGTCCTATATTAGAGTGTCCAAAAAGTGTTTGTCTCAAAGCACAACTTTAAGCAGCTGATATACTGTAATCTCGGTTTTTCTGTACCTTCCTATAGTGGAGTGTCCATTTATGTTTTGTCACTAACCACAACTTGGTGAAACAATAACGTCTTGGTTTTTATGCAAGTTCTAACTCTGGAGTTTCTAGAAAGTGTTTGTCACAAAGTACGTAGTGGTACACTAGGATCTTGGTTTTTCTATATCCTATCCTGGAAATTCAAGAAAGAGTTTGTCAGAAAGAACGACTTTGTGATATACTAGGGTCTAAGAAAAAACATATGGGTGATATAATAGATCTTGGTTTTGTTATATTTTCTTGCTTTTTAGTTTCAAGAAAGGATGTGTCACAAAGCATAACTTGGTGATGTGCTACGATTTCGGTTTTGCAACGTTTTCCCAATGTGGAGTTTCATTCAAGAGAGGGTTTGTCACAAAATACAACTTGGTGATATACTTTTATCTTGATTTTGTTGAATTTTTATACCCTGGATTTTCATGAGAGAGTTTGTCATAAAGCACAACTTGGTGGTATACTAGGATCACGGAAAGCATATATTGGTAATATAAATAGATCTTGGTTTTGCTGTATCTTCCTGCTCTTGAGTTTCAATAGAGGGTTGGTCACAAAGACAACTTGGTGGTGTTCTACGATCTAGGTTTAGCAACATTTTTGCACTCTGGAGTTTCAAAAGAGGGTTTGTCAGAAAATACAATTTTTGGTGATACTCAAGCTTCTGTAACTTTCTATCTTGCCGTTCCCAACAAGGGTTGTCACATACCATATTTTCAGATATTCTAGGATCGTGGCTTTGCTGTATTTTCATATCGTGGGTGTAAGAGGCTTTGTCAGAAAGCACAACTTGGTGGTATACTAGTATCACGGAAAGCACATATTGGTGATATAATAGAGTTTGGTTTTGCTGTATCTTCCTGCTCTTGAATTTTTAAGAGAAGGTTTCTCACAAAGCACAACTTGGTGATATAATAGATAGATCTTGGTTTTGCAATATTTTCCCGCCCTGGAGTTTCAAGGGAGGATTTGCCACAAAACATAACTTGGTGATATACTAGGATCTCATGTTTTCTGTAACTTCCTATCCTGCAGCTGCCAACAATGGTTGTCACATACTATATTTGGAGATATACTAGGATTTTCGTTTTGCTGGATCTTCCAACTCTGAAGTTTCAAGAGAAATTTTTCTCATAAAGCACAACTTGTTAGTACACTAGAGACTTGATTTTGTTATATCTTCCTACCCTGGGGTTTACCATGATCTTGATTTTGTTGTATCTTTTTACACTGGGACCGCAAGAGAGAGAGTTTTTCATAAAGCACTTGTTGAATATTGGTTTTGCTGTCCTGGAGAACGAGTTATACAGAAGTATTCGTATTTACTACTTCCGAATGTTATTTCTAGTGATTAAATATAACCTATCCAATTTAAGTCAATTTTATAGTATACGATTTTGTGTATATGTGTAGAAACACATATTTAACAACATTAACATAATATAGTATTAGTATGCAGGCACTTTGGTGTTTTGTTAATTGTTTTCTAAGATTATGCAATAACATTGAATGCTGGAAGGTTGTACATTACAGTGAGTTATGTTGTTTGTGATTCTGCAGTTATATTCGAAGTTGGACTTTTGGAATATCAATAACTATTGACTTGTTTATTGTCAAAAAAGTTGCTATAGAATATTTTTAGAAATTTATAGTTTTGTTATGTTTAGTGTCGTATTGTTATATATTATTTATTGAAAGCTATCTTCACATCATTTTACTTTTGTATATTGATGTTTTTAAGAGAAAAAAATAGTTTTAAGTTTTTGTGTAGTTTTTATTTTTATTTCTCTATTCTGTGTACAGTAGACTTCCGATCATCTGCGGGATCGGGTAATATCCGCAAAAGTGCTTAAAAACTGTTACAGTACAACGACCAGAATTTCACTCGACCTTCCCGGAAGTGTCCCGAACAGGGGAGGGACAAAGAAAAAGATTTTAAAATATTTGGTTGCATTGGAAAATAACATTAAAGTGTAAAACGAAACACATGAAAACTTAGAGAAAAATTATCCCTGTTAATCATGTGTTTACCTGCTTCAAAAGCGTCTTTTGGTATATTTTCTTCAGTGAATTCGATCTAGAATTATCTAAAATCAAAGTCAAGACTGGTACGATATTCTTTAACTTAAAACAAATTTAGTTCATCATGTGAAAAATTAAATTAGAATGTTTCAAAGCAAATTCACGTTTCTGACAAATACTATTAAAAAATAAAACGTTGATTACCTGTACCGTATTTCTTAGTAAAATTTGAATTTGTACTATGCCAAGTAGTTTCAATTATTTCATTTATACAGTCTAAAAATATTCCCGGATCACTCTGTGCTGAAGAGTATTGAGTAACAAATAGGCTTTATTGTACATATTAAAGTATATTAAACCCGATTAGTAACTAAAATGTAACTAAGAATTATGAAATCAAAAGTTTGTAATGTACTTTATACTTGCAGGAGAAACGTTTTTGAATAATCAGTGTTGTCGTTTCCTTGTGAGAAACATTTTTTTATTCTAGATTTCACTACGTTTCACTAGCTTTGCCTTAAATCTAAATCTAGTACATTAAACTTATTACATTTACCTCCGAGTCTCGCGGTTGGATAATCGGGAGTCTACTTTATATCTATTTTTACATGTCTTATGTCCAAAATAAGTGTTTTGATAAAAGTCCGACCATTATGGTCTCTGAAATTAGTGCCGCTGAACTAATAAACGTCTATCTACTTGTTTGATTTAGAAAAGTTTGTGATAATTTAATTTTCTTTTCTAATATAACATTTAACTGCAGAATCTTTATCAATAGTTAAAGTAAGCGGTCATGATGTATACGATATTTTTTTGTAAATAATGTTACATACATATATATAAAGAATTGTTTTCTCAGTTGTACAGCTTTGTAATCCTATTTGTATACGTTTAGATTAAGTCAGTGATTTTCAACATTATAATACTCAATATGGGTAACGGAAGGTCGCTATAGTGCAAAGTATAGGCTATCGTCATGTCATGTATGAACTAAATTTTATTTAGTGATCTTTCAAGAGTTACTCATTTTACAAATAAGAATCATTTCATATACATATTTTTTCTCGTCGTTAATGTAACTTTTTTTATACTGTAAATTTACAATACCACCTATCTACTTTAAATGAATGTATAATTTTGTTTTTTATAACTTTTTATTTGCATTGGAAAAAACTTTTATCTCCATTAATATATATATGTAATGCATTTAATAAGGAAATATAATTGCTATTTCTATATTTAAAAGTGAGTGTAGGGTTTTAGTGGGTCTGCTTATATTTTTACATAAATTATTCTTTTCAAGACGTAGTTCATCGGAATCATCTGACTGTATTTGTGTCAAATATGTAGAATAAGATTCTTGTTATTGAAAAAGCGCATGTGTTAATTATGACAGTATTGTATATTAACTTTTGAAAAGTAAAAACAAATGAAATTCATTTAATCTCTTCTCTCTAAATATACCTACAATTCTTAATCAATCCTTTGCAGTGTTAATTTAGTTTCCTTAAAGGTATATTGTGCTACTTATTATGCTTATCGCCATTCCAACTATTGTTATATATCAAATATAATTACAACTTACCGTCGTCAGTAGTCAATTGTCGTATAAATTCAGTAAAATATACTTAAACTACTGGTGTCCATCATTCTAAAAACATGTCTATTGAAAATTTAACCAATTCATCTTTCTAAAAACACTTAAAATGGTAAAGGTATCACAATGAAATTTAGCACATTTCATTTAAAAAGCATCCTAACGCGCTTATATACAATAATCATAACTCAAAAAATACTGTGAAATTTGTGGGCTAAAGTTGTTACCCCAAAAAAAAAAGAAAGATTTATGATATTGTCGTGCGGGATATATTTTAAAATGGCTTTATTTAAGAATATCAAATTAATTTCTTAAGCTTTTTTTGGTATTAACTAGTATTTCAGAAAATATTGTTGAAAACCCCACATTGAGTTCTAAAATTTAAACTGAGTTAGGTACATAAATATTTTTCATGGATAATAGCGAATCCGAACTTGTGAAAAAGTCATACGAAATAGGTAGGTTTGCATTGATGCAGTTTACGGGAACACTGTGTTTTCAGCCTCGAGGGTTTATTACGCTCCCACATAAGGATGTCAAACCTTTAGTTACCCCAGTCAAGGTCCATAAGCTCAGTAAACCTAAGGATCCTTTTGACGATGTTATCCCAGGGGATGTTTTGTCCCTTGGTTAGTTTTTCAAAGGTTACATAACTCACCTGTTCCAGCCTCTCACACTCATAGATCACAGGTGTCAAACCCCTAGTTACCCCAGTCGAGGTTCATAAGCTCAGTGAACCTAAGGATCCTTTTGACGAGGTTATCCCGGAAGGAATGTTTTGTCCCTTAGTTTTTCAAAAGTTACATAACTCACCTGTTCATGCCTCTCACACTCATAGATCAGGTGTTCTGTTGTTTCCTCCTGCAGGCAACATTTCCTGCATTTGGGATCTCCGGTGAAGATGCCCATTCTCTGCATGTGTTTTCTTATGTGGACGTGTCCTTTCACTGGTTAGTTTGGAATGTTAAGTTTATGAATCTTTGGCATGCCACTTCTATGTTTTTTTTTTCCAGAAACTACCTGCCAAATCTGAATACATTTTAAAACGATATCTCGGGCATGCATTGACCGTTCGCAGGCATACCACAAGGAATAATATGCTAATTTCATTGGGGCTTAAGCATATTTATTTTCGCTCTTTAAAGTACAAGTAATTTACTGGGAGAGATTTACTTTTCCAACATATCACTTGAGCGTTTATGAATCGAATTAGAAAATTGTTAGCACTGTTGCGTCACAAATAGCTAGAAAAACTAATATTCATTGTATTGCAGTAGTCACCCCCATTTTTAACCACTAAACGCAATTAAAGTGTTCATTTATCAGTTGATTTAGAAACAAATGTGTCTAATCTATTTGGAAGATGGGACAGTCAGAACATCCTATGTCTCCTAGGACTTTAATGTGGAAAGGATGCTGCAAACTTCGTAGTGCAGTCAGTTCTACACGATAATAGATAAAAAGAAAATCAAGCTGTTGTAGCGTAAAGTTTTAAATGCCTTTTGCTCTATTCCGCAAAACTGCGATATATACTAAATCTCCACCAGGTGCCTACTAGGTTAACTGATACTGTCATGGGGTTATGCAACCGAGACTTGACAAAATCAAGGTGTCTGCAGGTTATACTGGGGGCTATAATTCCTCTCAAGGTTTGAGTAATGGAATTGGATCTTCTTCAATAGAGCTTCTAGTGAGGATGGCCCCAGAAAACGGGTGTAACTTATGCAGTCAGAATCTGTGGTTTCCTTTGCAAACGATCTAGCCCTCGATGCATCTGGTGAGAGGAAGATGACCGAGTTGCTAACCACTGAAGGTCATATTGCTTCTTGAGCTTGCATAAAGTTTAAACCAAGTAAATGCGCCGACTTTGACTGCTGCAAAAATAGGAATCAGATTTGTTTTATTTATGTACATTCATTGACCTCGCAAAGTGAGGTTGAACATGTTTATACAATATAACTTATTAAATACGTTAGAAGGACACATGCTTTACAAATTCTTGAAACTAAACATTTCATTAATAATTTTACATACACTTCAATTACTTCAAGTAAACAATTTATTAATTTTAAATTCATAACATAACTGCCTCAAATATAGAATAGAACCAATTACAAGCAAGGTACTCCTGCAATTTTGTTTAAAGTTTCCAGTCTAATGTGGTCAGACATATTAAAAAATATTCCAGCATTGTATAAGGGATTTTTTCTAGCTATTTCAAGATTTACCGGAGTCACATGAAAGTATTTCTTGCCCTCCTGGGCACCATACACGATCCCACTGAAAAGGATGTGGCCGGCTATCTGTCAGGGCAACTAGACGAAATATTTGGAACTAGGCTGTGAAAATGGAAAAGTTGTGTCTGTACCCTACTGCCCCTGACTACACAATGGAATGGGAATTAACTGGCGATGATGTCGGGCATTATAAAAATGTCAAGTAGTCGTCCCCATGCCTGATGTAGCAATTCCCATTCTAGTTCCAGAGAACACCCGCTGTGGCTGATGTTCTGGTTATCGACAAAGACTATTAAGGAAACTCTGAGACGAAGAGAAAGTGACCAAAAGAACAAAAGTTCTAGCCTCTTCATTGACTTGAGCATGTATGCTGCTTAAAGACTATAAGATATGGGAAAATGATGACAGATATGCCGGCGCTGTACGAGACACACCTGCATGTGCTTAATAACTGTCAGAAGTAATGTATTAGGGTGCTTGTCAAAACCACTAGATTTTCGATGACATAAATATCCCTAAAACAGTCATAGGAGTAGAATACAACCTAACACCCAAAAGCGAGAGGAGAGCTGCTGTCATGCCTAGCTGCAGTATAGGTAGGAAAGGAACTAAAATATGCTTGGTTAAGCGATGCGCTCTGCTAGAAAGGCTATGAAGCGACCATTGATGGTTTCATCTTTGGAACTCTCGGCTCCTGAGACAGGAAAAACAAAGGGGTCATAAGAAAATTAAGAATTTGCTCTTGATAAGTGAACATTACATGCATAACCGCCTAGCGTTCAAGATAATTTGTGGTCATTCCACCGACAATTAACAGTGGTAACGTGGTAACTGCCTTTATCCCTAAGTGACCTATTTTTTCAACTTTTAGGCTGAGGCCGCACTGCTGGACGGTTACCTAGCGGGTAGATGGTAGCGACCCGCCAGGCAAATATTTGCAGAGTGCTGTGAAATGTAGTCGGCCGCATTGCCCTCTCCATCGGATGGATGGATGGTAGCGTGTCGCCTGGCGTGTAGCTAGGTAAACAGTCCAGTTAGTTAATTCCATCCACCCTCCAAGGACGTATTCGTGTTTTTCCCTGACAAGCTGGTGTTTCGTTTTGTTTTGAGTTATTAACTGTGTGTTTTTTGTTATCAACTTTAATAATGGAAGAACTACTTATAGCAGCAATTTTCCAGAATGTCTTTTACTTTATCGAGTAGAATGTCAAATGTTTCGATACTCATCCTTGCATACTTATAAAACTGCTCAGGATAACTTCTTATTTTTTTTTATAAACACGCAAAAATTAACCATCACACTCTCTATCAGTATTATATACTCATGCACTCACACTAGACACGATTTCATTCCGTACATAAGGACTACATTCACTTAAAAGTAATTTTCTGGAGAGTGACATTTTTACTCTGAAACTAGTAACAGACTGGCCGTCCGTGTTCCGTGAATGGAATGAAATATATCCCACAGTGCGGCCGATATATATCCAACCTCTACCCTCCTACCGCTACCCACCACCATCCAACCTAGCAACTACCCACTTGCAGTGCGGCCCACGGTTTAGGGTAGGTTGGCATCCACCAACTAATCTTACAAGTTATTTATTTTATGTTTAATAATTCCATTGTTTTTCAAAAAAATATTGTTATATTTATTTTATTTTTAATGTTTGTCAATAAACTATTAATATAATTTTGTTAAAATGTTTACTAAAAGTTTTATCATTATCATTTGTTTATATTATATAAAATAAGTACAGGTTTTTTAATTTTTAAATCCCTTATAAGAGTTTATATATCTGATACGCTCTGTATCGTAGAACCAGTATATTAAACTGATTTTGGGGAACTGACGGTGTGCTAGGGGCTTGTCCCATATTTGCCATATCGACTCGATATTATAGTACCGCTGGGCCCTGCTACCTGAGGTTAGCTGCCACAATGACGTTTACAATAAAAATTTATATTTCACATTGGGAAGTGTCGTTTTTCTCTAATAATGGTATCCCGCACTCGCAGAAATTCTATACATTATTATTATATTAATTTATAATACAATATTTTGCTAGTTGCAATGAGTGGTAAATTATGGTTTTACTTCTGTCTCAGATTGGGGTTCTGTTATTTCATCACTTCATTCCGGTTTTAAACTTTTAACATATTTGGTGAAAACTTTATAGGTTACAGAATCGAGGATTTAAGGTAGCACCATCGGATATTATTATAGTCGAACAATAAATTAGTTATTTGTCCATTACATTTTGTATTCCTGTAACTTTAAATTGGCCATATGTGTACTTGTAATTCCCAAATGCCAAGAACAGCTGTTACAATTGGTTTAATACACTAGCGCTAAAAATAAGCAAAATGTGTTGATCTTCAAAGTTACAGTGTTTCAGGTGTTATTTGTTTGTAAATACGTCAGATTTCAATAATGTTATCTTTAATTATAATATGACGTTTTTGACGTTGAACATTCAGAATTATTTATGGGTGTTTGCTAAATATTTATTATAACTACGTTATCATTTTTATACATTTTGCTGTATTTTTTGTAACTCAAATTAGTTGACCATTTGCCTATCTGTGATTTATTTGTTTATCCATTTTTACGTGCCTCAGTAACGAAGTATTATTACGTTACATTGCTTTATGAAGAATACACGGGCTCGTAACGTTTCTTCTGAAGAAAATGATACACAACACAAGGCATAAAACAGAGGTAAGTCATAACAAACTGCCATTAAATTATTGCGCATTTCCATTGATTTAACAGCATAAGTACACCAATCAGCTGATTGCAGACGTCCTCCAATGTGACATAATTTACATCTTTGTTTCAAGAAATTCATTTTTATCTTATTAATAGTTAATTAAAAACTAGATTATTACGAAGTCATCGGAATACCTATATTTAGATGTATGTGAACTCAATTTCTTCAGCCAAATTAAATTGTAGTTAAAAATGGATGTTTTGACAGTTAATCCCCACCACTGTCTGCAGGATCATCTAACAAAGACTTTATATTTTGTATGCTGACGATTGAGTTAAGTCGTATTAATTTCCATTATATAATATATTGAGAAAGATATCAATCATTAATTTGAAATAAAGTACCTTCATTTTTCTTTTCTCTTAAATTTAAAGGCTAAACAAACATTACAGTAACATAATTCTGGTTACTTTATGTAAATCTCCTCTCATCATAACAAAGCTATATTGTTTTTTCTTTGTAAAACATTCAATTTACAAGTAGGTACAAACTAAAAAATGAACCTAATTTTAGGAACTGATTATTTGTTAAATCAAGACCGCCCCTTACACCTTAGTCTATGATATGAATTTCTGCAGTTGAAAGTTTTGTAAAAAATCAAGTTTTTATAGCAGAAGTTTAACAGAAAATTTAATTCAAACTTTATGCCTACACAATATATTATTTACTTAGTACTTAGTAACATAAATATTTTTTTACAATCTGATATAGGCTAATATGCATAGTATAATATGACAAGACTTTTCATAGCATTAACAAGACAAATTAAATGTATTTGAGTGTCATCATGGTCCTATGATCACTCGCAGTGAAGTAGCATTTTTTTATTTAGTGTCTGAAGTTAAATTAAGTGTACATTTCATTTCAAAGTGGGCTTTTGATGCGTATAGTTGTCTTGTGTATTGCGGACGTCAGTCGTATTCTTTAAGAAGGGAAACAATTTAATTTCAATTTGAAAAGTTTAATCTCAAGGAAGAAACGGGCTGCATGATATGAATCGGAGCCCAGCCATATAAGGCTAAAGAAGAGAAAAAAAAAAAAAATGTATTTCAACAAATTAAATTTACTGTATAATCCAACTCCATAATAATGTAACAACTATTTTGTTAGGCCTATATCAATTATTCTGAGATATTAAACCAAACCTAACTTGTTAAAGTATGTTTCACACTCGTAAAATTTGGCTATATACATATTATTTAATAAATAAATTGGCAAAATTTTATAGTACCACTAATCCTTTTATCACGACTGAGCTGCAACTTAAAAAAACCCTGAATTAAACTAACTTACAGTCTCTAGTCACAGTGTGTTTCTAGTTTGTAAACACAAATTGTTAACACTTCTTACTTTCCTAAAAAAGTTTTCCGCTGATGCTTACAAGTAGGCCTAGTAGTATTCTAAATGTTTGCCAATATATTTTTAAAATTTAGTAATGCTGAAGTGTTATATTGCCTAGGTTAACATGTATTGCATTTTCTGAAATCTAGATGTGTCAAAAGTAACTGAAGTTTCTTCTACGTAGGCATTATTTCCTTTTTGATTTTGTTTACCCCTTTTTACCTACTGTACTTAATAAGTCACCTTCAAAAAGTTTCAACATGTAAAGAATTTCTGTTGAAAACAGCACACAAAGTTTCCAGTGTGTCAGTTAGATATGTTTTGTATTAGGCTATAAATTTGTATAAAATGTGTGTATCAAAATAGCATCACTAAAACTATCTCTTTGATAGAATAAAACTTGAACACAGAATCTCACAACTAATATGTTTACTAACTCAAACACATTTCAACAACAAAGTCGCCCTCTTCAGAGATGGCACAAGCTACAATATTCAAACTATAACTGAACAAAACTAAACAAACTCTTAACAGTTAGCCTATAGTTATAGTTATAGTTAGTAGCTCATGCATCACTGAAGATGATGAATTTGTTATTGAAACGTGTTTGAGTTAATAAACGTATTAGTTGTGAGATTCAATGTTCCAGTTTTATTAAATCAAGTGTATCTTTATACAAGTAAAGGTCAGTATTTACTTATACTATTTCTTTGACATGATCGGTTTGCCTACGAGACGGCAACTAAGATACCTACAGTAGATTTGTTACTATAAGTGTAGATTCCAATATGTGCCCAAATATTTCAACATTGCTTTTGGGTTGGCTTGAAGGTAAGAGTTACAGATCTCAGTTCCACAGAATATTAATTATTATTTGCAGGCAATGTTAACCGAAAAGAATTTTCTTTTCACTTTAAAAGGGGAAAAAGGAAGACATTGTGAAACCAAGATGGGTGTGAGTTTTAATCTTATTATTACAGTAATAATTTTAAATAACAATAGGCCTACTAAGTTACATATTGTGATCAGATTTAAATTCTGTTATCATTTTGTGTTTACTGAGTTTTTAATGTTTTAAATCTATCAAAGTGATAAACGTATGAGTTTAATCACTCATAAAATAAAAAAATGGAAATAATATAAATTAGTACAGTAATGGGTCTACCAGAGGAGCGCTAACTAGACTGGAACTACACCTTGCCTCAGAGGTATGTAGCCTACTGTGCCCATTAAAGTCGTACTGGTATAAGCTTGGTTACTGGAATTGTATTTTTCCATGTGTTACACTACTCCACTGTTCTTATTAGGCTCCAGTACACCGCACCTTATAATAGAATAATGTTAAACTTATCACATGTTTAGGCCTACTCTGTTTATTCTATGAGGTATGCCTTTACAGGAGGACCTGTCGGGTATATCAGAATATGAGGAGGAGAAACTGTGCAGTTATTTTTGCTTTCACTGGCGGCCATATTTATAGATATTTTTATTTGATATACTACCAGAAACGGAGAGAGACACCTTTAAAACATATCCAATTTGGGCATAGGCGTGTCTGGCGTAAGGTATTTTTAGGCATTTTTGACAGTAGTGCTCCCTCTATAGGCCTAGTATTCTCCATTTTTACAATAGGCTATATCAAAATAAATGAGTGGTCTTTCTTTTGAAAGAGGAAAGCTTAAATGTTCAAACAGAATGCTATTAAAATTGGACTATTGGGTCTAAAAATACAAGGAATCAAAATTTACCATTAAAAAAACCTTCGATAAATCGCAATTTGAATAGAAAATAAAATAGCTACATATTAATGTTAGGCCTATATATTGTTGAAAAAGGCAGTAAACGATAAATCCAAAATATTACTAAAAATACAATATGTCTTTCTTAAAACATTTGAATTTATTACTTCAGTTATGACAAATTCTGCGTTAAACGTTTGTGGATAAGATCCAAGTACTTAGCCACAACTTTTACATTAAATTTTTAATCACATATTTAAATGTGTTAAATACATTAATATGTTAAGAAAAATTGTACCGGTACTTGAAATAAAAATTAAATTAATTTATAAAATCCAATTCAGGATTAATTTTAAATTTTAGTTTTACAGGATGCATATTCCTATTTAAATTCTTGAGGTAGAACTCTGAATCCCCTAATCTTTGGTATAACACCCTCTGAAAATTTGATCAAGTTGCGTAGAAACTGTTTATTTTCTATTGTATGAATCCTTAAATTTGCAATTTATTTGTTTGCACCTTAAGCTGTCCTCCATGTTTATTTTTGTGTTAGTCGGTCTGATTCATAATTTATTAAATGGCATTCTGTGCACTTAATTTTATATATTCTGTTAGAAATTATATAATTTTTTTGCAGTCACTTTAAACAATTGTTTTCTAATCAGTTAATTACAGGTTTTTTTTAATGACGTTTATTTAGTTAATTACTGGTTTTATTGATTCAATATTCTATTTCAAGATTCTCTTTTAATTCATGTTGTGCCCTGTATGTATGAAAATATTCCATTTATTGACATTTTCTTTGGGGTTTGTTAGGTTTAACTTTGATTTTTATTCTGTTTCATATATAACCATTATTTCAGCAAACATTAGTCTACACAAAGAGGTAATCAAGGTTCACAAAGGTTTTTGTTTATTATAAGCACAATGTCCTCTATTGTTTATATATGTTTAATATCGTGACAGATTATAATGTATCAGAATTATGTAAAATATAATGATCCTATCATTGCTTTTTTCTTCAATAATGAAGTGAGTAAATTTTTTCTAGAATTTTTTAAAATAACTGAGTTTACCTTTTATCCTTTATGTGGCTACTTTCTTCGATATTTCAGATGAGTTACAAAACATGTTTCACTATTAGACATTATATATTTTTTTAATTTTCATATTACATGATATTTAAAAAAAATCAACAAACAATACAACACACAACTGTAATTTTCGAGATGTGGTATACATCCACGTTATTGAGTGGTCGACCGATTACTGATTAGGTTCGCTCATCATATAATATGGTAGATTGGAACTGTAACTGGTCATTTGCAAGTAATTTTTAATGTTTTGGAAGGCTTTATAGATCTCAAACTCTTCTATTGCATTCATGTATCTCAAAATATGGATGGGTGTGAAATTTGTTTTAAAATCTGTGAATGGGTTTATATCTATTAGTTGGTGACCGTAATTAGAATTGTTCTCTGTGTTTTTCTTATTTAAGTGTTCCTTGAATCCTTTCAGGAACAGCCTTCCAGTTTAACCTATATACAATCTGTCACAGTCATGGCAGTTGGTCCTACACATACCCCTGTTTTTTCCTCAACCAGTCTTTGAACAAAGCAGTAGAGTGTTTTTTGTACGCTATTGTTGGGGCTATATTTTAATTTTCTGGGGTGTTGCTTAGGATTCTAGGAAGAATTTTGCTATACTCTGTGGATATATATTTTGTTATTTCTTCGTTCAACTGTTTGTTGTTCCTATGATTTTTAACCAGGTTGTTGATCTTTGCACATTTATAACCATTGCCTATGGATATATGTTTGATGGTATTTAACTCTTTTTAACTTTTGAAATATTTATGATGTGAACTTTTAAATTGACCATCAATCAATCATAAGTAATATTTGTCAAATTTAGATGTTATTTTCAAAACTGATAGTTTAAATAACCGCTACATTTATACTAAATAATCTGTTTTATTTAAGCTACAGAATTAGAGGGCTTCTCACCCTGGTAGATGTTGTCAGTTTGTATATAAATTGATAGTTTTTTAATAATATTTTACGCTCCTCAAAGATCTTCAAGGATTTTATCGTATTAATAATGGCTTAAGAACAAGTTACGTCATGTTGTTTATTTGTATCAAATTTCAGCTTAAAATTTGTTATTTGTTGTAAATTATACCATTTTATGGTATAAAATATGGTCGGATATAAATATTACATATAACGGTAGTCAAATGGGTGTCATTCATCCATTTAAAAAATGTAAATTTTTTTTTTAGTTTTCTGCCCATTTGTCTAATTAGGATGGAGGAATAGTATGACATATGGGAAAAACAACTGCAGTAACTGGGCACAAACTAGCAATTCTGCTGCACCCACGTTCAAGCTACTTGAAGCTATCAGTGCCTTAGCTGGTTCTGCCTCACCGCTCCCCACATGGAGGTAAGACAATGGACCAAACTGTACAACATCAACATGACAATGTTTTAAGTTTTAGTGAAATATATTAACGTGGTTTTAATAGAGAATGTCTCTCGGAGAAATGGAAAGAACTTACAAATAAAAATAAAGAAAAAAGTTTACAACTAACAGGTGCCTTCCACTAGTTGTATTTTGATCTACAAAATTGATCTTCTGAACAAAGAATTATACAGAATTGAAAATTTGCGTGCTATTTAGTGTTGTAAATACCTAATTTAAAAACACAGTAATTAGCTATCTAAAATATTTAACACTAAATACCTCAAAACCTGTTAATTTTACAAAAAAATTACAAGACACGGAAAAGTTCCTCTTTTAACAAAAAGAAAAACAAAATTTGCAACAAATTTTTCTAAAATTGAGAAGTTATTCGAGTTGTTGACAAAAAACTGAAAACATGATTTCTTGGTAGTCGTTTACAATAGGATACCGAAGATAGCCTAGAACGAAATTGCTCCCGTGATTTCTGCTAATTGTAATTTAATTCTAAACATATTAGAGTAATCAAAGTTAATAGGTAACATATTCTAGTTAGGCCTACAGAAATTCAATATTTATTAAAAACTAAATAGACCGAAAAGTGGGGAAAAAATGTTTTATAATCTTAACCCAAAACAAGAATAATTTATTAAATTGATTATGTTTTGAGCTTTTTGTCTATAACTTTGTTATCATAGCCTATGACTTTAATAAAAAATATTTAAAACATTTTATTTGTCGTTAAACAAGAAAACTTTTTATTTTTGTAAAACAGTTTTCAGGTATTTGATGAGTAAAGCAAATTGGTTGATAATTTTTCTCTAATTGGGTCTTTAAAACACCAAGTACCTTGCATAAGTTCAACTCTGCATAGTTTGCCGTTCAAAAGGTACTCATTTTTTGTTCAAAACAAAATGGTGGTTAGATAAAGACTTAATAATTTTAGGGCGTATGTAATTAAATCCGGTGTTGGATAGGAGCCTTCATTATTCTCATAGGTTATTGTGCATGAACATTTTTTTGAAAAAGTTTTTATATATTTTGTAAAATTTTTATTAACAAAACCAGTAAAATATATTCTTAGTGTACCTATAAGAGTGACTATTCACTTGTGTAATAAGTGATAAATCATTTTAACTATGGAGTATTACAGTAATATTGATGGTAACATGAAGTATTTTTCTTCGTTAGTTCCTGCATGCGAGTGTTATTTGTGCGAGTGTAGAGGGTGTTTCAGAAGGAACGGACAATACTTCAGAAACTGATTATACAGCTAAAAATTAATAAATTGTTCATATGAACATAGGTCTGAAAAATCTTTGTTTTCCAGATATCCGCCATTTTGTTTTTGTTTTTCAAAGTAATTCATATCTAGAGAAATGTTTTACCGATTAAGTTCAGACTTGGCATGAAGTTTAACCTAACAAATGATCTATCTTAAGAAAAATATGCAATTATATCCAATCATGCATTTCAAAATGGCGGCGGTTTGAAAATTTAAAACCTAAATTACCCAGAAACTATACATTTTAACAATAAAACTAGCTGACCCGGCAATGCTTTGCTATTGCTTAATTTGAAACTTTGAAAGCCTGTAATTCGTATCCCTGAGGATCGATGTAAATTATAATGGGATTCTGCTCATTGCTTGATGTACCTAACCTAAAATTATATTCATTTTTTGATCCAAATCAGCTGTTGATCAAAATCCGCTGTTTTAAGCTTTTCATACGAACAGCTGTTTCTGATAAAATCAAAAGAAATATTTCTTCTTCTTCCTTAAGATTGACCTTCCATAAGATTAACATTGAAACTTTGAGGG
Organism: Philaenus spumarius; assembly: GCA_018207615.1. NCBI lineage: Eukaryota > Metazoa > Arthropoda > Insecta > Hemiptera > Aphrophoridae > Philaenus > Philaenus spumarius. The sequence continues at coordinate 309,639 of JAGFPH010000282.1, read as the reverse complement.
CCACTGGGGCGTAGCCCTAATGTCCTAGGACTTTGGTAAATGGCCTAAAACCTTCCCAGGGTTAACCTGTGTTACTATGCAAAATTTCAAAGCAATCGGATGGACGGTTTGGTAACGCATAAAGGACAAACATACAGACAAACGTACAAACAGACATACATTGAATTTTATATAGGTTATAATAAGTAGCAGATTTTATTTAAAAATATAATTTACTTTAACTGTCATATTATTTTACAGAACAGCTGTTTTATGTTTTTAATTTATTTATTTAATACCAACTGTTTTAATGTAAACTGCAGAACAGCAGTTTTATGTTTTTAATTTATTTATTTAATACCAAATGTTTTAATGTAAACTGCAGAACAGCTGTTGTATGTTTTTAAATTCTCATGTATTTCTTATGGGGATTTTTCGTTTTTCGGGGATCTCAAAAACCCCTTAGTTTTTAATTTTAGAAAAAACTTTATTTTTCCCTCGTTCCTTGAATCGATACCTTTAATTTGACACCTCTCCCATCATCCTCCGATTTACCAAATTCCCACAATTTTGAATCTAAAATTTTGCTTACAGAATTATATATAAGGATGTCAAGACACCTTTTCTGTAGCCCTTTTAATTCTCTATTGTATGGTGTAACTTTCAAAACAGAACAGTATTGTTGTGTTTACTGTGTCAGTATAGGATGCCGGGTTGAACAAACCAATTACACATAACTCAACAGATTGTGAGTCCGTGATAATCGTAAAACTAACATTTTCATGTGTTACCTGAGCCTTCCATGCCCTGTCTGGGCCACCAACGAGTGCCTTTGCTCGGTGTTGCTCATCAAATTCATTCTAGAGATGTAGACGCCTTACATAAGTTTGTGGTGGGATGTTATCAGATATTTTTCCGAAGAAATTAAATATTATAAAGTTGTAGGCATATATGGTTAAAGTTCTTTATATTGTCGAAAACATTTTTCAGTTTTATTGTTTTTTATTTTTTCCGCTTACACACTTCCTCAGCAAGGGATATTTAATTAAATTACGGTTTTACTGCAATTATTGAATTAACAGATTGAACACCACTGTAAGCTGCAAAATAAGAATTGAGATTGTTTTCAATGTCGTATACACGAGGTATTCAATCTGTTAATTCAATAATTGCAGTAAAACCGTACAAGTGAGATAACATCGACCAAAATCTGGAGCGATCAGGGTAGCTCAGTTGGCAGAGCATTACGACGGAAACGTAAAGGTCCAGGGTTTAACTACCGGTCTTGGTCTATGTTTTTTCACTTGTAATTTAATTTTACATTTTTCAGCGTAACTTGATTTGAAAGCATTAGTGAAGTGTAGTAAAATATTTTCTTAAAAACTCTAATTTAGAAATATATATTTTTTCCGACGTGGCCAAGCCTTTTTAAGGTTTAAAATTTTCCTTTGTAAGGCTTTTTGATTTTAATGCGACTTTACCATGTCATGTTTCGTACAACTCTTTGATATTTATTTTAATTTTGAATTGAATGTGTAACAATTAAACATATACCGTACCTTTTCTGTTGGCTCCACCAGAATCACATAACTAGGGTACGTTTCTCTTGGCTTGTGAGTACTCCAGAGACTAGGTGTTAATAATTACAGAGACGTACGAGTTAACAAAATCTAAATATATTCATCAAAACCCTTCAAATATTTTAATTCCGAGTGAATCTACTATTTACTAAATAATATGTCACCAACTCACTTCCTTCAATGATTCAATTTTTACAACAATTAAAATCCTATGACAAATAACAATTGTAGACATTATTTAAAACATAAAATAGGCCCTCCAAACTGCCTAAACAAATCAATTCCTCATAATAAAATAGCGAATCCATTTAATACGTTACTTAATCGTTTACAATGTAATTACGTGTCAACAAAAATATTTTCCCTTTTTTTCTTTGAAAATATCTATTGTTAAATGGTAACTGGCCCCAATTGCTTTACAACTCTTGGTTTAGCAGCTAATTCCAATGGCTCAGTTCCACTAAAACTAAATACATCTTATACTAATCTAAGTCTAAGATTAAATGGCAAGCATATGTTTTCGTTTTTAATCCAAAAATTCCTACTCCCCGAGATCTGTCTTACAACTAGAAAATTATTAACTCTACTTTCATCCGTTTAAACATTTTTCCTCTCCTTTTCCTCATTCAATTAAACTTATTTGGATACTTTATCAAAATTTGGTCGCCCACACTTCTGTTGCACACGGATACACTGCCCGACACTTTCACCTTTTAAATATTGCCCAGGAATGGTTTCTTGAAGACTTGCTTAATTATTTGTTACCGTATATAGATTATGAGATGCGTACTTCATGGAAAATTTGTAATAGACCTCTTTTTCATGCATTACTTCTCCCACCTCCTTTTTTGTCGCACGTACTTGAGTCCTCCTGGTCGGTCCGTTTGAATATTGGTCCCTCATTATTGGTTATCAATTTCGGCAAGTGTGACATTATTTTCTGCTTTTAAAGATTTGGCCCACATGCTTGTAAATGATGCCGTATGTTTTCTTCATGTTGTAATCTTATACTGGGCATCCGCTTTGGACTTCCGCTCTAAGATGAATTGCCTTCTAATTTAATTTGGTCTTCTTTTGTAGATTTATTTCTTTATAATTATTATTTTATTATTTACCAACAACCCTGACAACCTGTTAAGTGAAACTCTGACGAGGTTTAATACTAACAGAAGAATGCCTGAGAATATATTATAAAAACTATTACTGGTACACGTGTAATGATACCATGGCCTAAAACCGATGACCGCCATGAAGAAAGCTGCAGAGTTGAGTATATACACTGATAACGCATGGAATGTGTTTATTCTGCTAAGTCTATGGCCTCTGTTGCATATTCAGTATCTGTTGCAATGTCACTATTTCTTGCTTGTATTTGTGTTCTCTTGCATTTCTCCTTTTTAGATTGTGTCAATAAATAATGTTATCTTTGTGCTTTAAATGTGTGTATTCGAGTTGTTTAAGTTGTATTTCTTTTTCATTCCAGCATGTCTTGAAAGATGTTCCCCAAGTGTGTGTCAGTAATATGAATATGATAAATCGTTAAAAATATAATATTCATTGTTTTATATTAAAGTTTATTTCAAATTTTTATGTTAGTTAAACAAATATACACCGTGTGACTGATCTTATCAAAGCTGGTTTTTATATGAACTTATTGATTTTTAATAATAACAAAATCCTGTGTAGTTTATTGATTTTATACTTTCATTTTGTTGCGCTGTGTTTAAAGGCTAGATAGCAAACTATTTATTTATTTAATAATGTATTATGTTCATAGATTTTTTAAAAGAATGTTACCAAAATATTAATTTGTTTAATTTAGTTATAAATGTAAGTTATTTCGCCTCATTCTGTTTTTAAAAACCTGTTACCAAAATATTAGTTTGTTTACGGTAGTTAGAAATTTAATAATGTATTTTGTCTTATTATGTTTTTAAAAGCTGGTCAGCAGAATATATATATTTTTAAAAATTTAATTGGTCATTTAATAATGTATTGGTCTCATAATATTTTTAAAATCTGGTTACCAAAATATTAATTTGTTTAATTTCATGAGTAATTTAAAAATATACTGTGCCTCTTTATATTTTTAAAAGCTGACTATCAAAATATTAATTTGTTTAATTTTATGAATAATTTAAAAATATACTGTGCCTCTTTATATTTTTAAAAGCTGGTTACCAAAATATAAATTTGTTTAATTTCACGAGTAATTTAAAAATATACTGTGCCTCTTTATATTTTTAGAAGCTG
>JAGFPH010000282.1:226868-239089 GCA_018207615.1 Philaenus spumarius | reverse complement strand
CCGCTGATATGATGAGTTCTAATAAACTGTGCAGGACATTGTATGACGAGGCTAGAGAAACTTAATTCAGAAATAGAAGCAGCGGCGGCTACCATGCAGTCGGAGCAAATTACGATGCCTGGTACAGTTCCGGAAACTGGGATCATGTGAGTTTAATTAACTTATCTTATTATTATAGTGTTTCGTAAAGGCTTGTGCAATATAAAAATCAGAGTCTAATTTACAAGTTTACATTTTCACTTAATTTTAAATTCAAATTAAACAGTAAACTTTTATTCTCAAATCTGTTATTTTTTATTTTAATATTGTCCCACCCATGATAATGTGTATTGGCACATAACCTCTATTTTTCAAAACTGTTAATTTAAAACAGTAATTAGCGTTATATCTATCATCATCTGCTTATCTTTTAATATTTATTTAAGTTAAAAAAATATGTCACTTATAAAAAAATATGCTCCTAATACATTTAAATGTATAGTGGCAATAAACATACAAAAAGATTTTCTTAGGTTTAAAGCAGACTATTATATATTGTGGATCATAACTTTCAGCTGGCTTAAGCTGTTCTCCTCAGTAGGCATGATTTAAGCTTTAGTTGTATTGAACATACAACTGAAAAATTGTTTTCGCTTTGGACACACAACATCAATGTGGTTTTGGCTTTTTGTCACGGTGGATACACACCTTCGTATGGTTTATGTATTTTTCACCCTTAACTCGGCGCTTTTACAAGGTTTATGATCCCATTTGGTGAAGGTGTCTCTTCAGAGAGTTGTGTCCAGTCAGTAGATCGACCAACAACCTCACTTCCGGCCTGCCAAGATTCCAGCAGTGTTCTGTTTAGATGTCCATCCAGGTTATCACTGAAGTTGTATTGCTGTCTCTGACCTCACCATCTCTCTCCATCTATGTAAGTGTTCCGATTGAACATATTTTCTTATCCTTTCGTTCCCATAGCCTCTGGATACTATCGGCTCTGGGCCCACAGGTGAAGTTCCAGTTCTCCTTAGCGAGTTTATCCATTTATTTTATTCTTTTCTACTCCTTCAAGTCGAATGTCTAGGGACACAAACAAGACTTACTTCCTTCAACAGTCGATGTACCAATGACTAGCATTTCCAGACCAATGTTGACGTTGATTTTGAGGCCATAATAGCCCTAATAGCGCTTGATTTTTGGAGCATATCATGATATCTGTGCTTATGTTTCCTGAGTCCAGTACTCTATTTTCACATGCAAGTATGGCATACACGTGTGTTTGGAATAGAGCCCCAGTAACACTGTATATCTTCTCTGTGTATACGGTCCTCTATGCAGGTACTTCCCAGCTCCTGTACACTTGTCTGTTTTTCGTGGCATTAAGTTCTCTGAATGTAAACTGCCTCTGTGATAGTACACGGAGAAACTATAATATAACACAACTTCTGACTTGTTCTAGAGGGTTGGAATCGGCCGATAATGCGATCTGCAGAGCACTCGTCGAGCTGCGGATTAATCACAACAAAGAAAATGCCAACGAGCATGAAGAATTCGTAGCCAATCTCACAAGGAAGGTTTGTATTCTATGTAGCACTTGATGTTGTGCTCGGCTTCACACTTGTACATCAGGAAACTTTTTGTGTTTAAAAAATAAATAAAATGTAGTAAATCCTATACCACTAAATACTTAAAAGCAACAACCTTATCTATCTGATAAGGATATTTTCCTCTTATTTTCTTTGGGTAGTCGTACAGTGCGAAGTTGGGTATTAGTGGAGATGAGTGTGTGAGTGTGTGACCTGAGTGAATAAAGAAACTATCCACTTCACTGATGGCGGAAATCAAATATTAACAACCTAACATAAGTATTACAGAACAAACAACAAAACAAAAACTTGACTAGGCAATTTTGCTAAGATGGTATAACAGCATTGCTAGATTTTGCTGAAAGTAAGAAGTGCTACCAACATATAGACAGTAGAACCACGGTTATCCGAGTTTCCGGACTAACCGAGGCAAATTTAAAAAAAAAAAAACTTTGTCAAAATCAATTCTGTTAACTTACAAATAAATGTAAGTTAACTGAATTGATTTCGATAAACAATTCTTAGCTTGAGAGGATTTCTCAATAAGTGAATAATTTATTATAACAACTTTTGTGTTAGATTGAACAGAAACAAAACAAAACTGTCGTTTGCCTTGTACATCCCGTAAACATTTCCTCTCCTACCCAACATAATAGTATGGTTACCTTTAGCGGACGGGTACAAAGTTGTTCGGGATTTAATGAAATTTATTAACTCTAATAAAGAAAATTGTTGAAGCAATGTAATCAAGTTAGGATAATTACAATTACATACAAACAAAATATTGTAGAACCGAGGGACCAATCCAGATTATTGACACTGGATAATACTATAGATTCGAATAGTTGAAATATAAGTGTTTATCTATGTTAAACTAAAATGTAAGTCTGGCGTACCTTGAGATCATTGGAGCGGTGTGGAAGTCCTGGCCAAGCGTGCACGCTGGTTGCAGTTGATGGTTGATGGTTTGAAGAAAATGTCCACGCACTACAGTTACATACACTTATCACAACACATAGATAAACACATTTACTAAATATTTGGTTTATTATAATGTCAGGTTTAGAGTCTTTGTTCAAGATGGCGGAAGGCCACGCGAGCTAAGCGGTTAAAGTTTATAGCGAGACCACTACGAACCGTAGTTCTGGTGAGCGACGAAATCAAACTGAATTACTAGAATTAGTCGAATTAGTAAACTAATCGTTATAGTGTTGCCAATGTCCTTAAGATTTGAAGACGGTGGTTTTTTACTAAAAACGATTATGGCGAGAGCTACGGTAATAAAAACTGGTGCGTCATGGACGGCATCCAATCTAAGACAGACTGTAGTAGGGATGTGCGGGGGTAAAACATGGCGGTTTTTAGAGGGAACTCTTCCGGACAGGCATGAGAGCAGTATATTTGTTTAAGATAATATTGTAGTAGTTGGTAAGCAGATTTTACTAAACAAAAGTGAATGACGAAACGGTCTTAGACTTGTAACACACTCCTCTCCTCGCGGCATAGTATTTAGGACAATATCCATTCCCATGAGTTGTTTCTTCCCCCTGCTACTGTATTTTGTTCTTCTGTTTTTAGTCGGTGTCGGTGGTAAACTTTGTGAATGAGAGCGTCAAAGCGAAAGCGTGTTGTTTTATCTTTAAATCAAAAATTGGAAGCAACTAAACGATTAGATGAAGTTTGATAGAATAAACTTGGAACACAAAATATCACAACTAATAGTCTTCACGAGCTACAATAGTCAAACTATAACTAGTAGATGGAGGTAATTCAATAAGAAAAGTGGCTTAGGAATTGAAGAAGTGACTGTCGGGGATTGGAGATGAAATTGATTGGAAATTGAAAAGTGGGGATGTCAATGGTATTCAGATAAAGAAGAGGCTAGACAATCAATTTAAAAAAGCGAGCATGAAAAAACTTCAGAGGGATTATTTTTGTGGTTTTTATTACAGTAGCTTACAGTATCCAATTTCTTTCATTCGAGTACATTACCAAACCTTTTTTGTTTATTTAAAACTATATTATTTAAAGCCGAATAAAATAGATTTTGAAATAAGTATGGCTCCAAATCAACCTATAACTACGTAAATGATGCTTTGTGAATGAAGTCGGTGTTAAACTTTGTGAATGAGGTCAGTGTTAAACTTATTGAATGAGAATGTCATTATGAGTGGAAAGCGAAAGTGTGTTGTTTTATCTTTAAATCAAAAATTGGAAGCAATTAAACGATTAGATGAAGTTTGATAGAATAAACTTGGAACACAAAATATCACAACTAATAGTCTTCACGAGCTACAATAGTCAAACTATAGCTAGTAGATGGAGGTAATTCAATAAGAAAAGTGGCTAGTGATTTAGGAATTGAGAAAGTGACAGGGGATTGGACACGAAATAGATCGGAAATTGAAAAGTGGGGATGTCAATGGTATTCAAATAAAGAAGAGGCTAGACAATCAATTTAAAAAAGCGAGCATGAAAAAACATCAGAGGGATTATTTTTGTGGTTTTTATTACAGTAGTTTACAGTATCCAATTTCTTTCATTCGAGTACATTACCAAACCTTTTTTGTTTATTTAAAACTATATTATTTAAAGCCGAATAAAATAGATTTTGAAATAAGTATGGCTCCAAATCAACCTATAACTACGTAAATGATGCGGGAACTCGCACCTCAATGGTTTTACCGCGACCCACCGTATTATCCAAGTTTTTGGTTATGCAAGGTCTGCCCGGTCCCAATTACATCGGATAATCGAGGTTCTACTGTACATAGCATCAGCTGAAAACCTTTTACAAAAGTAATTAGACTGAGGGAATTGCCCAGTTTCTGATTGGATAGTAGTGGAAGTTTGTTGCGCATGTTTTATTACGGTATGTACCAAAATAAACAGGACTGAAACTAAAACAGCTGTTTACATTGTTGATTGTAGCCGGGCCACGTCGTTTATTATTACTTTCTTGTTTGAGGTTAGTAACGCTGTAATGGTTATTAACACTTCAGAGAATGTTTTTACTGCAGAGCAACATAGTGAGCGCGTAACAGTACGGTGCGTTGTATCAGAGAGAGGCGTACTGGGTCCGTATTTCGTTGAAGATCATAACGGGAATGCTGTTACTGTAAACCAGGTGAGTTACAGAGAGAACATCCAACACCGCTGGAGTCACTATTGCCTTACTTACAAGAAATTTTGGTAACAGCCCGATTTCCTTAGGAACAAACTTTCCATTCCCATCCCACACCCTTGACCTATCACTGCCTGACGCTTACGTGCGAGGACTGATGAAGGAAGTCATCTTCCAAAATGAGCCGAGCTACGGGAAGAAATAACTGCAGTAGAGTCCGCTATTCTGAACTAAACACTGTTCGGTTTAGCAAGAATTCGGAATAGGCGGATTTCATTAATTATATCAACGTATTGACTTGTTAAGATGTAAATTAATTGCGGGGACATCTGCTGGTGTCTGTTCTATGCAAGCGATCATCGGCTCGGAGAAAAGCGAGGAGGAGGTGAATGCTCAAACTGAACTCATATCACACGTAGAAGCAGCAAATGCTTTTGATCTCGCTCTTATAGTGTAGGTTTACATCATCCGGGGTTATCCTTCGGTTGCTTTACGATTCCGTTTTCTTCTAAAAATGGAACAAAAGGGATAGGTTGTTCGAACTGTCCGTTTTAACATCCCGCAATCTGTCCGTTACTACCGCATTATCTTGAAAAAAGATCGATAAAAACAAATTCCTTCAACGAAAACGAAGGAGAAAAACGGATGAAAGCAACTGGCAGGTGGCAACAACACTACTAGTGCCTATTTGTTGCATCCAATCTTTCCTTCTTTCTGAAGGACCCGATATCCGTTTCACCGGAATACCGTCGTTGCCATAGCTTTCTTCCCGCAAAACGGATGGAAAACGTGAAGGAAAAAACCAGCTTTCATTCCAATTTGATTTCAGGCGTTTTCATCAAGCTTAGGCTTTATGTATGTCTCTATTTAACTTATTTGAATAACAACAAATGTACGTATTTTCACAAAAGTTTTTTTAATTCCTCCTGTTTTTATGTTAAAAAATTTGGAAAACGGTTGACCCTAAAGGCCATCCATGTAACTTCCCGCTAAGTTTAATTACAACAAACACTATTTTTGGAAATTTTGAACTGCTATAACTTTTGAATGAATCAACCGATTTTTATGCGATTTGCGGCAATCGATGCAGTTTTTTAAGTCCATTGAAAGAATCAACAACAAAAATTTTTCAGATGAAAAGTTTCGGAGAAATTGAGGAAAAACACTTTTTTGATTTTCTTTCGTTCACGATATCTTGCGAATGAATCAACCGATTTTTATGCGATTTGCGGCAATCGATGCAGTTTTTTGAGTCCATTGAAAGAATCGACAACAAAAATTTTTCTGATGAAAAATTTCGGAGAAATTGAGAAAAAACACTTTTTTTTATTTTCTTTCGTTCACGATATCTCACGAACGAATTAACCGATTTTGACCGGACTGGAAGCGATCGATGTCGCTTTTCAAGGTTAAAAGCTGATTAGATTTTGGAATTGATCGGTAAAGCCGTTTAAAAGTTATTCCAAAAAAAACTGATTTGAAAAAATTTTATTTCTTAGTTTTTTCGAAATTTCTCAGAACTTACCGGTCCGAATTAGTTGAAATTTTCAGGAAATCTAAGTTTGATGGAACTCTTTAGAACGCCGTTTGGTAGGATCCAATCGGTCAAGCCGTTCAAAAGATATAAGCGGGTCACATACTTACATACACACACACACACAGACAGGGTGACACCCTCTCGGGAGTGGTCAGGGAAGATTCCTAGGACCTCAAAACGTCGAGATCTGATGAATACTCGATTTTCGAAAAACGGGGTGAAACCAATAATTTCCCGATTTTAGAAAATTTTCAATTTTCTTAGCGGGAAGTTAAAAAAATTGTTTTTTTTCTGAACTCTGTTCAGAATAAGCGGAATTTTGGAATATCGGGGTTCGGAATAGCGGAACTCTACTGTATATACGTTAGAAACATGCAACAATCAATTTCCACCAACATATTCTCAACAACACTATGAGAGTTGCCTAAAACTTAATGGAGATCATAATTATAGAACCTTGTGTGTGCTAAAGCTTCCTTTTACCTTGTATGTTTGTCTAAAAATAAATCGTTTAAAACTATTACCATTTCAGTTTATTTCGGCGCATATTGTACACCAGGTCAGCTATAAAACTGTTATTTGTATTTAGGCGCTACGACAGCACAGGTTGTACTGGCTGATTAGAAGAAAGCAAGACACCGAAGCAGAAATAAATAGGCTTACTGGAAAAGTTCAAAGTCTGCAGCGGTTGTACGAGCAACAGGATGTGGTTCTTGGTGAGTTTAATGGCTTTCTGGTTTTATGGCATGTCGGATAAATACTCCATTAGAATAATATCAAAATGAGTCATATTTTGATTGCGGTCTTCTAGTGTAATAATTTTTAAACAAATTTTTTGTCAATTAATTCAACTGAAAATCGTGTTTTTCGTCTTATTTATGAACAAATATTTGTAAGAAAAATTTATAATACACCATTTCTGTAATCTACTAATTATATTGTTTAGATGTTCATGGACAATTCCCTTCACGTTACAACTGTTTTATCTTCAAAATTTGATCGAAGATTGGTAAAATTTTAAATGGCTGTTTGGAATTATTTTTCTCTGGTGCACCTTAATATGTATAGCACTAAAAAAAATATAGCAACACTAGCTGTGTATCCGTTCTTCGCAACGGTAAAGACTTTTGAACATTTATAGCTTAACTAATTAGCCTAACTGTATTATTTATATGCAAATTTCAATGTATTAAAATTAATAAAATGATACAGTTTATAAATACCTTAGTTTTGCGTCTAGTGCTCGCAGTCCTTTCTTTATTCACCGTTTAAGTGATGACGCGCGTTTCGCCTATTGTTCAGGCATTTTCGAATCACAATTCTTTAAGATAAACGGCGTTCATACAGTGCTCGTCAATTACTACAAACACTTAACACATTTAAAAAAACATATGTATGCACAACACAAATAATTCGGTACAGTTCATTAGGTACGCGAATTGTTTAGGAAAGCCGCACACTTGCACGTCGGTCTGTCCTTGCGTCATGACTAATCGTGGTTATCTTGGTTAGCGGAGAGAGGGTTGTGGAAGGGGTAAGTTCAGATCTGATAATAATGTCAAAAATTTTATTAGACTGGAAGTGCGTTTTTTCATTTATCAGCCACGTTGGGTCTGTTATACGGTGACCAAAGAAAGGACTGCGAGCAGTAAACGCAAAGGTATTTATGGATATAATTTCTAGTCCATTGAGGCAAACACAAACATATCAAAAATGATACAAGTTTAAGCTTCAAATTGATATATATATGTTATGAGCGTACGTTGAAAGGTTCTCTCTTGCTAAGGGCGAGCTTGTAGACAAAACTTGTCCCATATAAATAACATGGGGAATTTTTAGGGCTTTATAATTTGTATTTTTTAACATACTTAAATGAGGTAATGATAAATTTTATATTTTTGGGGAGTATCTGAATGTTTGGGCTTCAAATTGGTACATTTAGCATGAGCCCACACAACTGGTTCTCCTAAACTAAGGGATAGCAGTAGAACTAAAAAGGTTCTCCCATTTAAATAACGTGGCGTAATTTTAAAATGTCAGTTATTTTTAAATCTGCAGTGTAACGCATATAAAATGACACTTCATATGTACAAATTGGTTGAAAAATAACAATGTAATGGGTGAAATATCAATTAATTTACTATATTATGTTTATGTGGTAACATAGGTAGTATCTGTTCCTTTATGAGGAAGATGGGTATTACTGGGTGGGAATAACTAGGAAATTTAAGGGGGCAAAAGATCTATTTGGTCGACGCCGGCAGGGTTCTTTTAGGATCTTGTAACCCATGGAAGAAAAAAAAATGTTTATGTGGTAACACGTAAATAAATAGCATGAATTATTTATCATTTACTAAAGAGCAAATGATTCCTTTTAAGTCCAATTTTCTAATTTATTACTTTTCTCCTATTTTAAGATTATTTATTTCTTTATTCCTGTTGGACGCTGTAGATTTAAAGTCCTGAATTTTTCCCAACTTAATTTACAAATATTAAAATTTTGAAATAAAAAAATGGTTTTCTCAATAAGAATTCTAGGTGATGTTACTCAGGGATGGTGTAACTTTCCATTAGTAAAAAGATGTTTTCAATCAGTTCAGTAGTTCCAGAGATTGTTCCCCTACATACAAAGAAATGTTACCTCTTTATAATATTAATATACCTCTTTAATTATATTTGTTAATTATAAAATTTGTGACTGGGATATTATTTCTAAAAAAATTTGTTTTAAAATATCCTTTAAGTTTATAGCGCGTAAATGTTCTACCTACATGTTCTAGTATGGTATAACATGTCAGTTTGTATTTTAAAAGGTAAACTGTTGAGGTCGTCAGTGTTAGACCTAGAAATACAGTTAGACAGAGCAAGAAGTTACCGTGATACGTTGTGCAGTGGTGAACTGACGTGGAGAGAAGCGACAAGGATAGTTCAAGCCGGCTCTACCTTGGCCAAGGCCGGATTCGAGAGTTGGAAGTCTTTAGGAAACGTAATGTAAATAATCTCAAATCTTAGGCTAATTCAACACGATAAAACTTTCTTGCAACCACACCTCACAACTGCAAAACAGATAAGTTAAAAATTTTAAAACCTCCGAACGGCTTAAGATTTTTCTTGAATCGTAGTTAAGAACACACATTTGGGAGCTATGATGACACAGACAGATACATACGCGTAGAAACACACGTTAAACTTATAACACCCCTCTACTTGCCATTAACTCTCGCACAACTATAACAGTATTTTATGAGATAGGCTCGGAGTTTTGATGCGCAGTGGCAAAAATGAGGGGTGCTCGTGTTGTCAGTTGCATAGTAGTTCTTGTGCGGTTAACGTGTAGGCCTACAGTTCATCTAAAAAACATAAATTATGCATTTTCCGTCTAGCAGCTTGCGAAATAAATTGTCAAACTGAGGATAAAAAACATCGATGTTTTGATTTGAAAATGATATATTATTAAAAATTTAACAAAATTTTTATGATAATATCATCTATGTATATTTGAATATTGTATTAATATAAAAATGATATTTTCAAAGCGAAACATCATTCATTTTAATATGAAACATCGATTGAAACGTTAATAAAGCTTTAAAGAAGTTTTTGCGGTATACAGTATGTTTATTTGAATACAGTAGACTCCCACTAATCCGAAAATCCGCCTATCCCGAACAGAGTTCAGAAAAAATACCGATTTTTTAAACTTAAAAAACAGGAGAAATGAAAAAGACGTTCGTGAAAAAACATACATTTATTGTTATACAAAATAGTTAAATATAGTTTTCAAGTTAAATTCAAATGTTTCTTTTACTTGCCATGTTTAATGTTTAACAGTTGACGTCAAGAACGACGAACATAAATAAAAAAGGCACAGTGACTCGGTAAAGTAACTCAACACTCACGGAACAAAGATTTACAATAAATTTGTAATAAGCGCACACAGTTTATCAAACTCCCTTAGAGTAAACACTGAACTACAATAGATACGACTAGACTAGTGCTCAGTGCAGTGATTCATAAATATGTTTGAAACGCGGGAGGGAGAGGGGTAGGTAATGTCTCGGCGCTATGAGTCATCGAAGGAAATGCATTTCCTTTCCGACTTTCACTGAACCTGTTCACAAGCCGATCAAAGCTGTATAGAGCTGACATTAGCAGATGTCCCCGCACATTATATACCCATTAACATGTCAATAAGTCGATATTTTTTATGAAATCCGCCTATTCCGAATTCCCGCTAAACCGAACAGTGTTCGGTCCCAATTAGTTCGGATTAGCGGGACTCTACTGTATTACATTTTTGAATCAATTAAAAAAATTATATTTTCAAAGTGAAACATCGATCATTTTAATATAAATATCGATTGAAATGTTAATAAAGCTTTAAAGGTTTTTTTTAATATATATTTTTATTTGAATCAATTTTTAAAATGATATTTTCAAAATGAAACATCGATCATTTTAATATAAAACATTGATTGAAATGTTAATAAAGCTTTATAAGAAGTTTTTTAATGATATACTATGTTTATTTGACTATTACATTTTTGAATCAATTAAAAAAATTATATTTTCAAAGCGAAACATCGATTATTTTAATATAAATATCGATTGAAATATAATAAAGCTTTAAAGAAGGTTTTTATGATATATGTTTATTAGACTCAACTTAACCCTTCAACGTGTTTGGCCGTACGTGATACGCCGGGATTATTTTTGCCTTGGCGTGTTTTGACGTATAACATACGCTCAGGAAAATTACATCAGATTCTTCCATCTAGCGACTAAACTTGAAACTATCTCGAAGCGATTTATATTGCAGCATAATGTAGTATAATTGTAGATATTGTATCATAACTATTGGCTGATTTAAAAAAAAGACATATGATAATTCTGTTGAATTTCTTGACGAAATTAGTTCAGCAGTATAACAGCTGTTTTACCAAACAAGTTTGTGACATTGTGTTTACTACGTTTTTGTTTACATTTTTGATCACTTGTAGTGTTTTTATGTTTGTTAGTTGATTGATTACGTTCGGAAATCATGTTTTGAATATTTTATATTGGTTTTATTAGTGTTTTCTTAGGTTTGTGTTTTGTGATAAGACTACCAACTAAAACTAACTTTTGACTGGTATGTAAATATGTTATCACAAGTAAACGCATGTGTTATTGATATTACCAAAAAGAATGTAATCTGCTGTTTAATTTAGTAAAAGAATCATTAAAATATTCCAAAAAATAAGTTAGTTAGTAACGTTTTTATACAAACATGTTTCATAACTCCTGTAAGCTTAAAATAGTCCCGCAGCCGGGGGAATTTCTCTCATAAAAAGTCACACGTTGAAAGGTTAAAAAAATATATTTTCAAAACGAAACATTGATCATTTTAATATAAAACTCTGAGGATGATGACCATGTCATCGAAATGTACATAAGGGTAACGTATTAAACATAACTTACAATTTAGTTCTTTAGTTATTGTTTTTGTTCCTTGTTTTGTGGTTCGGGGTTTTTATTCAAATCAGTATTAGTAAGGGGTTGAAGAAGTTTCTATGAATGTAGAACTTTATGTTCTATATATGTTTATTTGAACATTACATTTATACAAACTGACCACTTTTAATTACTTACGATAGTTTCAGTACTTTGTAACATTAACGATATTGTAATTTGCAGCCAACGTTCGTGTTCCATCTACACTTTCCTAAACAGGGTTTAGTATAAATTATTTGTGTTCTTTATTTTAGCAACTTCGAGGCTCGTTTCCAGTTAGCAACGGACACAAGGAATGCCATCCAAGAAGCCGCTTTGTGCATTCAGTCAGCGGAGGCGATCTTACCTGGAGTTCAATTCCCATATTGTACAGCTAGGGAGATAACCGCTCTGATGCAGGTGAAATAATAATGGAGCAATTCAGTGGTTTTACAGTTTTTTGTACTCTAGGCGTGACAAAGGACTACATTGCTGGTGTTCCCACAGTGACAAAGGACTA
>JAGFPH010000282.1:215622-226667 GCA_018207615.1 Philaenus spumarius | reverse complement strand
CTACAAGTCGAGTAAATAAATGTTGGACTGACGTTGGTCGTAAGCGCTACTCTTCGTCAAGTTCTTCAGTCTAAAACTATAAGTTTGTATATACTGTATTTAGTATGAATTAGACTTCATTTGATGAATTTTTGGAAACATATCTTGTGTTTGAAAAAAACGACAAAGTTACCAACAACATTTTCAATTACAGAAAACCAATTCTAATTTTTAGAAGGCAAATAATATACAACAAATCACAAAAATACAGCAACATTTTTTGTAAAAAATTTTATCCTCTATAATATGATAAAATTTACAAATACTTATTTTACATTTTTAAATTTGTATATATTTTTGAGCAAATAATGGTAATTTTATGCAAAATTTACTATTTCCGCCCCAAAACATTATTTTATTGAAAGTTAATTTATCTATAGTTCCTTTAAAGAACTATGTTTGCTAAATTTTTGTATTTTTTCAAAGACCCAACTTTGGAAATTTCCATTTTCCCATGTAGTTTGTTTTCCATTTGTAACGTTTTGTGAGAAAATGTTGAAAAAATCAACTACACGAATAATGTTCTCTGTGTTTTCCTAAATAAGAAAATATATAATAGTGTACACTTCATTCAAATATTGATACATTCTATAGTTTTAAATACTAGTTGCCGAATAGTAGAAAAATGCCTGTCACTACAGGAAAATTTGACTAAAGTTAAAGAACATCTTAATGAAATTATTATTTCTTACAAATAAATTCAAATAGAATGAAAGATTCCACGTACTGTAACCCTTAAAGTGGGATTACAAACACCTTTATACAGTCGAACTGAAAAAATAATGAATCATTTCAAAACAGTAAAATGTTTCAGCAGAGAAAAGCTCCTAAATTCTCCGTGGTCTAAGACAGGTGTCGACCGCAGGCTGCTTGCGGCTCGCCGTGACATTTTCTTTATCCCTCAGATAATATTGGCGGCCGTGCTAAATATACCATATTAGTGTTGCCTTGTCATTGATATCAGTAAAAGCCTATCTTTAAAACCGTTTAAAATTATTTTCAATTTGCTGAATGTCAAGGTACTAATTCTAAATGAAGTAAAAGAGGCATAGTACAAAATTATACAACTCAAAATATACAAAATACATGTATTAAACAGTATATGGAAAGGACAAAATAGCGAAATCTCTATCTAAAACACATTTATGCAGTTAAAAATTATTTTTACCCGCAATATTTTATACTTTTCTACAGCATAAAAGACCTTTTCACTTGCTGCATCGATTTATCGACCCTACAAAATTATAAGATAGTTCAGGTGTGAATGAACTTGCCTAGAATAAGCTGTTAAAAGTATGGACAGGCTCAAATAATTTATGGAAAGGCGGCAGTTTATATACTTAACTTTCTAGGTGATCGAGTACATTTACACTGATCTCCAAATGCCTGATCGTTACACAAGAGCGCTTGATGTCTACGGGAGTTTTCAAAAACGAGCAGGTTCATTGTTTACGTGGATTAAAGAGGTAAACGAAGACAAGGTTTAACGATTATTATTATCAGTTTCAAAATACATGATTTTTATTGTTTAAGCGCATGAAATGTGTCATCCAAGACTGTGTCATTGGGATTTTTGGGGGTTTTTCGAAAAATATTTAGAAAATATACATATTAGAAGTAATTTTACGATAAAAAATGTATAGTTTGTAAGTGCAGAGTAAAAGCGCATTCAATTTAACTTTCTGGAATATAACCATTTCTTTAAAAATAAAAATAGACCAAATCTAAGTCGCTTACAATCCACAGGCATAAAGCGAAGTGGAAATTGGAATCTTTTTTTCACGTTGCCTACACTTGTAAATGGGTTTGGATAAGAACCACAATGCCCCTGACTACCAATAGCTTAGTCAAATCCTTTTATAAATAGTATATTATCTATGTTATATTGTCAGTCTTATAAGTACTTTTTATGAAGGTTTGTGTTATATTTTTGACAGTGTTAGGACAGTATATTTAATCCAGTAACTTGAAATTATTTTAAACAAGACAGGTGTATTGTTAGAGAAGAAATAAGAGGAAAACTGTTTTATATATAAATGTGTGATTTGTATATTCATTAGTCACACAAAGAAGGACTTTTTGGGGATATTAGATAAACTTTGATTTTTTATCAGATAGAGTTTTTCATTTGTTTTAGCGTGTTCAAATCTTAGTCTGCATATTGTTATTATGTCCCGTCTATTTCATTTTATTGAGTCAAACCATGGAGTGTTTTCTATTTTATTGTTTATGTTTTTGTTTAGTTTCATTTGCAGTTTATTCAAAAATGTGTTTATAGTATTTCTTTGGTTGTTTAATGCAATCACCAGTTGGTAAAATCTTGATATATTTCTTGATTTAGGGTAACTTTACGACCTAACATGTATATATGACCAGGTACCCACAGTATTACAAAGAATTTATCATTATTTTCTTAATTATGTTAAATATTAATTTCAAATCTTCTCCATATGTAATTGCATTATATATGTCCAGTATAGCGGCTTGTAAATCTGTTCATATAACTTTTACGGTTTAAATTTTATATTGATCTAGTTTGTATTTTTTTCTTTTTTCGTTGGCGGGATACATAGAGTTGCGCCAACTCCTGAAGGGCTTTTTGAACCATCTGTGAATATTTTAAAATGATTTTATATGTTAAGCACATGATTTTTAGGAATATATGTCTGATCATAATTGATGTTTTGGTTTTTTTGGTAGATATTGTCAGGAAGTTTTTAATAAGTTCAAATTTCCCATACATGTGTTAAAAGAATTTAATTCAAATATAAGACTTACCGTCGTCAATATTCCAATTGACGTCGTTCAAACGATGGCCGTTTCGGCTATTCAGCCATTTTCAAGTTCTAGTCGGATTTCCCTTTGTCAATTATAAACACTTACACATAATTACACATGAACACACTTAACACGAAACATTTACACGCACATACGAATTAAAATTTAACTCATGAATCATTAGGTAGCCTACCTTACTGCACAGTGTCTCGAATCTTACTGTAGGTAGGCTGGTATCGCTGATCGACGGTGGTAGGAGGCTTTGTTACGTTATCTAGTTGTGTTAAAACGGTGCCGTATAACGCATTGGAATTGAAGATTAGTTTTTCGTTTAATAACGAGCTACCGTCAATTCTGAAATTTCTGAATATTTCATACTGTTCCAATGCGATCATGAAGTTTCCCTTCTTATACCGATGCAATATTTTAAGGATGTCCTCTATACATGAGTAACTATGATCCTGCAGATGATGAGCACGGTAAACTTAGACACGGTTCCTATATATGTCTTTGGGCAGTCCTTACATGATAACTGGTATACTCCTGTGCCATCATATTTATTCTCTTCAAATTATTTCTTTTATTTACACGATTCTGTAAACTATTTGTGGTTTTACAAGCGACCTTGTAGCCTTGTTTGTGGAGCACCTTTCCGAGGATATGTTCAAGACTCTTGTAATAATTAAAAACCAAATATTTATCATAACTTTTTTGTTGAGTTAACTGATTGGCTCTGCATTTCCTGATTTGTTTATTTAACAATTTATTCGTGATTGAAACAGCATAACCATTTTGGACAGTTCTTCTTGGAAATCTGTTTTAGTCGTAGGGACATTTCTTAATCTATATATTAAATTATTGTAGGCTGCCATTTTGTGTGAAACCGGATGATTGGATAAGGCATGTATGATCAGTTTGGGTTGGTTTCTTATATATTTTGAAACTGTGTTTCTTATCATTTCTAGTTATTGTAAGGTCTAAATAGTTGATACTGTTGTTAGTCTAAATTTCAGATGTAAACTTCAATTACGGATGTATGTTGTTCAGATATGTAGAAAAATTGTTAATTTGTCGCATTGTGCCTTGATATAAGATAATAATGTCATCAACGTACCTGTGATAATATGTGATATTCTTAATGTGTTTATTTTTTGCTGTCATATTATGGTTCTCAATATGATTAAAAGATATTTGTGCCATTATGCTAATCCCATGACTAATCTATCTTTCTGGTTATGGAAAACAAATTGTTATAAAATAATTTAAATAATATGAACAGTTTTTCTTCTCCCAATATTTGTGGTTTGTTAACTTATTAAGTACTATTGCTTTTTGGTGACTAGGATGGTGTCGGTAATTTGCCACTTTACATATTAATTTGTCAGTTAGGGTATGTGTTCTATACAGTATTTTAATGGAACTATTGTTGCATCTGGCTGTAGGGCTCAGGGGCGGATACAGGGGGAGGGTCATGGGGGTCATGACCCCCTCCCCAAACATTTTTTTAAGGCTTGATTTATATTTTCGATTTAACCCTACAAGTGCCAAATAACACTATATTGTCGTCTCAGTACGCCGAGCAAGTGGCAGACAGCACTATTACCTGATTATTATCTCACTATTTTGTCTGGGTGTATCGTCTGATTGTATTGAATATTTCACCCACTAAAAATCATTCAATCTCAATAAAACAAAAACCATTGGAAAGGAAATGTTTTAACATTAATTTTTGTATTTACAAATTTGTTCTAAAATGTATATTTACATATTAGTAATCACGTTTGTAATTGTAGTTGTCTAAAAAGATGATGCCGTGCGAGAAAACAAAAAGAAAATAAACAAAACTTGTCACTTTTATAAGGCTCATAATCGTTAGGCAGACTTGTTTTGAAAAGAATATACACCTTTGGATTCGTCAAGATTTGAACTTTCTAACACTGTCTTCCAATCTTTCGTCACTCTTATAATTTCTTAGATATGAAGTTTTCTGTATTTTGTAATCGATATATCTAGTACAAATCGATATACTTGTACATTGATGTTTATATGGATTTTAGTGTAAATTATATATTTTCGTTTGATATAAGGAAAACCTGATTTAGTGTTCATGGGCTACAGCTATAGGTCTTGTCTGTGAAATATGTAGCATTGCGCCGATTGTCTTAGCACATTTAGCCCAGCCAATAGAGCAAAAAGAAGGCTAATTTTGATATTGAATTTAATAGCAAGCGACATCCACAGTGACTTTAAGGGTAGCACAAGGGTATTTAAAATACAAAAACTATCAGGCAAGGAACTTTTGCGCATTTTGTATAAACAATAATTACAATAAATTAGGACTTATTATTTATTTTTCGTTAATATTATGAAAATTGATGAATCGATCACGAACTTCTAAGAAACCCTACAAATTGGTTTTTATAGACCCTGATTGAACCATTTTTCAAACAGAAAAGTCGGGAAAACGCTTAAAACTACCATTTTTTAAAAGTTCATATCTTTATTAATTTACAATATTAAGGGCAGATCTTTCAGAAAATTATTGTTTATTATGTGTCCTTTAAACAGAAAGAAAATGAAATTTGTCGTATTAATCGTTTTTGCACAAATGCAGTATAGATAATTTAGACCATTATCTTGCATAATACGCCCAATTAACCTGAGTGGCCCGATTTAAATTTACCAAACGGATTCTGAAAGTAGACATTAAAATCTACAATTCGTATATCTGCTATTTTTTAATAAGGTTGATTAAGTATGATAAAAATGCTTCAGAACATAGAGCGATACGCGTAAATATGCGACCGACGCAGACTACAAGAGAGGCAGTGGTAGTGACGGAAACAGCAGCCTGGCGTTCTCGTCTCCTCCGCATTATGCAAGATAATGGCCTAAATAGTGTATCCTGCAGTTGTGCAAAAACTATTAATGCAACAAATTTCATCTTCTGCCTGTTTGAAGTACACATACTAAACAATAATTTTCCAAAAGATCTGCCCTTAATATTGTAAATTAACAAAGATATGAACTTTAATTTTTAAGCGTTTTCCAACTTTTCTCGGTGGGAAATGGTCCGATCGGGGTTTTAAAAAAAAAATTTGTAAGTTTTTTAATTCTCTACAAATGTCCCGTTGGAAGTATCGTGATCCATGCATACATTTTTATAATATCAACAAAAACCCAAAAGTCCAAATTTGTTGTTATTTTTTTATAAAAAATGCGCAAAAGTTCCTTGCCTGATAGTTTTTGTATTTTATAACAAATTTAAAGCTGAAACTCAATAATAAGAAAAAATGTCTATTGGTTGGGCTATTGGTTAGTGTTAATTTTATTCTTTAATCTGCAAGAAACTCTTGCCCTTTCAAGACAATATTTATGGCCTAGAAATGCATTAAAAAACTATTTTTTAGAATTTATATATATTTTTTAATTCCCCAGACCCATTGTTATTAATTCTCGGTAATGTTGTCTTAGACTTCTTATGACCCCTCCCAAAAGGAGATCCTGAATCCGCCCCTGGTAGGGCTATTATTGGGGTTGTTTTGAAAGATCCTAGTAGTGCAATTCTTATTGCTTGATTTTGAATTGTTTCAAGTTGGTTCAGTTCAGTGTTTGCAACATGCCTAAATAAAAAGCTGTAATCAAAACATTTGTGAATACTTCTAGGCTTGTTACCTGGGAATATTCTCCAGGACCATGACCGTTTTCATTGACTACTCCCGACTTTAGGTCCCACCATAAGAGTCATTGCAATAGCTCATCTTTCCTATAGAAATTCGCTAAAACCATTTTCCTAGATAAGCCTTACCTCAACAGTAGTTTACATGTAAAAACTACATAACATGTGTTTTTTTGTTTCAAGGGCTAAAAGAGCTAAAATCACAGTTTAAAGGTCGCATATTGAAAAAATTTGAGGATCCCTATTCTGATGAGGGTATTTCTTACACCCAAAACCACCCGTGTGATTCGCACCGTTCATTTAAATAAACTTGTTGAACTTACCGTCCAATAGTCAAATTTCACACGCCCAACGACGGCCGTTTCGGCTATTCAGCCATTTTCAAGTTAGGACCATTGTCCTTCGTCATTAATAAAAATAAAAACACATAGTACACTTAAAAACACTTACACACACGAGACCACAATTACAAAATATACGCTCGCACATTTTAACGTCCATGTGGTTTAGATCACTGTCCACGGCTAGACTGTCAGTGTTACGTCTGTGCATAGTTCTTATCTGTATTTACTTTTGCAATGTCTATTACCAAGTTGAATAATGGGTTGGAATTAAAATTGAGTTTATCATTAAGTGTTCCTTGCTCTGTCTTGAAAGCTTTGTAAATCTCATACTGCTCCAGAGCATCCATAAGCTTCCCTTTGCTACACTTATGCAAAATTTTTAAAGATCTGTCAATCACATCATATTTGTGTGCTGTTTCCATAATGTGTTCGGCAAATTTTGAATCGGTTTTCGGAGGTTGTGCCGATCGTATTGCGGGAGGAAGATGTTCTTTAAACCTCTTATGAAATGATCGTCCAGTCTGCCCTATGTATTTTTTGGGGCAATCAGCACATGATATCTGGTATACTCCTGTTTGTTGGAATTTATTGTTGGTATTTGGACTTCTATTCAATATTTGCGATAAATTATTTCTCGTGCTGTACGTGGTAATGTACCCTACTTTTCTGAAGGCATTGCTCAGAGAGTTATGTAGTCTGTGGTTGTATGGCACTGAAATGTATTTATTATCTGTCGACGTCCTAGGCTTTGCAGCCTTTATTTCTTGTTTCTTCAACAATTTATCAACAATGGTAGGATCGTATCCATTTTGTGAAGCGATGTACTTAATTATATTATACTCCTCTATGTAATCGTTGTGTGCCATTATTACTGTACGAAGTTTGTAAATGAAACTGTTATACGCTGCCATTTTGTGCGACTGGGGGTGGTTCGAACTGTTATGTATGGTATGGTCTGTGTTTGTGGGTTTCCTATATATTTTAAATTGATGTTTTCCCTTCACTTTTGAAATGGTGAGGTCAAGGTAATTTATGCTATTATTTTGTTCTATTTCCGTTTTGAATTGTAAAGATGGATGGAGGCTATTTAAGAATGTGGCAAAACTTTCTATTTGTCTGCATGTGCCACGATATAGAACTATAATGTCATCGACATATCTGTGATAATAAACTATGTTTTTGAAATGCTTGTTATTGGTGGTCATTATATTATTGGTCTCCATGTAATTTAAAAATATTTTTGCTATTATGCTAGACAGAGGGCAGCCCATTACCAGTCCTTTGCTCTGTTTATAAAATTCATTATTAAATTGGAAATAATTCTGTGACAATCATGTGTTCAACAGATTGGATAACTCGTCTATTGTTTTATGATCCATCTTTTGGTTGTCTGTTAGATTTCTAGTTAATATTGAAATCGTTTCCTGAACTGGTATATTTGTATACAAGTTCGTGATATCGAACGAAACCAAGGTTGATCCGGGTTTTATAGGGATATCTTTTATTTTTGAAATGAGGTCATGGCTATTTTTGAGACTGAAACTATTGTTGAATGTTATGTTACTACGAATTATTCATTTAAACTGTGCTTCAGCACCTCCCTTCAACAAATCCTGGGTGCGCATCCTATGGGATACTTCAGCATGTTAATGATAATAAAAATGAAACCAGTGCCATTTGTCAGAATGTATTAAAGTATTTTTGTTACCTCTTGCTATGCAGCTTATGGAAGATACGATCAAGAAAGACGTACAAGACGTAGACCAGAAGATCACGGAACTCTCGACACAGCTCTGCAACGAGAGAATAAATCTGATCCGTCTGGAAGTAAGTGATTGGTAGTATTTTGTAGAAATGTACAATAGGTGACTCTCTTTCTCCACCTCCTAACTGTTGTATGAGCCACTACAGAATAGCAGCCAACCATCCCTCAACTGAAAAAAACAACTTTAGTCTCTATTACTTTGTTATCTATCTTCATCCACTCTTGTTTAACTGATGTCCACTTTTCTCAGTTAATTTATAGTTTTTAGTATTTTATTATTAATATTTAGGATCAAGTTTATCTAAAGGTTTTTCTCAGTTTACAAATAATACAAATCAGGCGTGTTCAGAGAGTTAAACAGGGTTTCGTGACAGCGATTAAGATATTTTCTAAACGAAATATTTACCAAGATTTTATTTAGTGTTTTTAATCAAATTCACAAAATATTTTTAACGGGCAAAGCAACTTACAGTTTAACTTTTTTATAGCGTCAACGAAGGGACCGAACGAATGTTGATGCTACGTCCGAGTGATGCTATAAAGATGTACCAACAGGAAATCGTATTTTTGTTACCTTGAGTGAAAGGACAAACAACTATACAGTATTACTATTATTGGCAACATTATTCATGAAGTTTATTAAAAAGAAAAACACTAAACTTTTCTTTTAATGTATGGTAGGGTTCAGATAATTGGAGCTGAGGTCACCCCCCCCCCCCCCCCCCCCACTCAATTTGGGGCTGGAAATTGGTTAATGTGTAAAGTTTTAATGAGTAAATACTTCATGTAGAGTGTATTAAGAGACTGTATTAAAAAAACATTAAAATTACAGTACATATTAAAACATTAACTTACTGTATTAAAAAACACGCAACAATTTTAATGGGTCAACATTACTGTGAGGGGGGGGACAACTGTCTGATTACAACTACATAAATTTCTCGCCAAGCTATACAATTGAGTCTCACCGCTCTTTTGTATTGTCCAAAAACTTTCCCAGCAAGGTCATGGGTTTAGTTACACACCACATAGCATGAGATTTGTTCTTTATGAGGGGTGGGAGAATTAGTAGTGTTGCTTGTAGTGGAACACCCCCCCTCCCCCTCTATGGGACCCGCCGGAGCTTTTACGAGTGAAAAAATATATAGTTTGATTCAGGGAGAAAATAGGCGGCCCGAAATCAAAGGAAAGGGGGAATTCTAACATTTTTCAAGTTCTGAGAAAACTGAATTCAAAGTTTGACATTGATATTTTGTAGGTTTATGACGTTACAACCGAGTGGTTAAAATATTTATTGACGCTAATACAGGAGTTTATATCAACGTAAAAGATAACGATTTGGCCGAACCTTAAAAAATGACGCTATGTCCAAGTTGACACATTAGACGAGGATGTTAAAACCAAGTTCAAATGTATTGATATTCTAGACATTGTAAGTTATAAAATAGTATAATAGTATAGATAATACAGTGTAAATATATTTTCAACTTAATTTAGAACTTTACACTATATGTATTTATAATAAACTAATATTATAACATTCTGTTACTTTTATTAATACCTATAAGAAATCAAAATAATGGTTAAACTTTTATCAGTTTTCAAGATCTATTTTAGTTGAATTTATCTAAATTTTGTTTCGTGTAGCCTACATATAGATTGTTGATAACACAATTTTAACCATCAATGTATTAATTTTTTTACTAATAATTCAGAGATGACAGTTATTATTGACTGGAAGAAACTACTCTCTTGTAGTTTTGTACTACACATTTAATTTGACAATTTTAAGCTGCCATTAGTCCACTTTCCCGGACACAAGATTCATTTATTTTTTTAAACTTTTTATAACTGTATATTATATTGTTGCAAGATGCCATTTGATATTTATAAGTAATATTATATCTCTTATTATAAGATTGATGGATTACAGTAGCTATTATTATAAGTTTGATGTTAATAGTTTTCAGTATTTTTATTGTGATGTTTCTGTTTGCTAGATTGGACTTAACGCCAAAAGTGGTGGCCTGGAGAGCTTAAACAGTAGATTAAAAACTGATTTTGATAGAAAGATGGCTGCCAGTAGAGGAAATGACTTTTCTAGTCGAAGATTAGAAGATCATATTAACTTCAGACCTACAGCTGAAAACAACGTGCATTGGGAATGAAGTAGGCTAAAGCATAAACATCGGTATGACAGCGCTACTTGGTAATACGCATACTATATTGCATATGTGCTATATGATATAATATTTATCTAACTGTATTTAGTTTTACAACTCCCTAATTATTTGAAGTGTTATTCGTGCTTTTATTTGTATTACATCGTGTAATGGAGGTGTATTCGTTTATTATTTACATGTGTCGCATGGTACGATGTATTGTTTTATTTTCTGTAGGTAAGACTGGTACAATGACAAATGCACATGTTTAAGGCAGC
>JAGFPH010000282.1:166820-183121 GCA_018207615.1 Philaenus spumarius | reverse complement strand
ATTACCGCACCGACATTGCACCGAGCCAGGACCGTACACATCAAATTAAGTTGCTTTTTTACCGTAACGGTGCGATCTCGACTAACACTACTAGAGTTTGTTTTCTGTATTGCAACTAGCTTTAGCTTTCAAACTTTTTTATAAAGGAAGTAAACTTCCACATTGTCAAATAAAAATATAGTGTTTATTGAAAAACATAACAAAGAAGTTTCCTCTCCTTTACAATCTAATAAATGACAGAAATACAAATTCAGATTACAAAGCTAATATCTAGCAAAACATTGGAAGCGAGCAAAACATTAGTCTAAAACTGAAGTAATAATACACTTTAATGTTCTAGGAATAATGCAGAATTCAGATGATAATGATTTGGATATGAGGGATTCTATTGTATGTATATATATATATATCTATTATAGTACCTATATTATTTAAAAAATCCTGTCATTCATGCAAAAACTTTAGCCCGCGTCAGGAACCAGGTTCCCCCCCAGCCTACTACGATCCAAATCCCTCTGTCCTAATCAATCGTCATTTCTGTGAAAATATCAGAGAATGAAATAATCTGTACCGGTATGCATTTGCTTTGCCGGGAGCGGAGATGGGGAGTGAGCGGTGAGAATCGCCCTGAGAGTTGGTAAGCGAAGTGAAAAGGGGGCAGAGCACACTAGTATATTATAATATATTTGGAGTAAAAAACAACACACAAGTGACCTTCACTTTAAACCCCAAGGAAATATCCCAAATTCTGGGTTTGACCTAAGATGGTGCATTTGAGCCCTTTATAAATTTTAAGTAGTATGGGGTGCATTCATATAATATAGAAACATCACTCGCAGCCACAACGAGCTTAATTGGTCTTATTCGACTGACAGACGAGTCAGTAACGTTATTTTTTACTTTTCTCAAAATTTACCCAAAATATTTTACCAACACTGTATTTGTTCAATAAAATTATGTAAATCAACAAAATATGTAATCTCTGATATTTTTTGAGACGATTCATACAATATAAGATTGTTTTGCAGGACCATATTTACACTTTGTTATGACCTAGGCCAAAATTTTTGGAAACGACTTCTCCTCGTTATCTTCTGTCAGCTTTAACTAAATCTCCCCGGCCTTTATTTCGAATACTTAAATCCGATTCAATAAATGAAAACTGAAAAAGAACTTATTTTTTAAATCGAATCTACAACTTCCCCTTTCCCGCTTCACCATTTCAAAAAATTCCCTACCGTTTCCACACAAATGAATTTAACCAAAGGTTTGAAGCATTATTTATTTATTAAAATAATAATAAAGAAATTCAAATAATTTCCCGATCTACATCCTTTCGAGTTTACGCCCTAGGCCATGCATGGCCTAGGCTGGCCTTATAGGAAAGCCGGACCTGCTTGTTTGAATACGTTATTGGACAAAATGTAATTAATATTGGATAAGTTATTTTAATAACGTGTTCTGTAGTAAAGTATTGGTGTCCCACTAGTATAAATACAACTTCATTTATACATACTTATATAAGGATGCCCTGCAACAAGTCTCAGTATTCTCACTTCCTCCATAGTGGCTGTCTTGTTGTCTCCATCCGCACTCAAGTCAATTATCTTGGCTGCAAATTCCACTCCAGTTTCTTTTTCAATACATCTTCGGACTGTTGAGCTTATCCCCCTGTTCAAGAAACCCAGAAACATTTATTCAACAGAAAGTTCAAACATTAGTTAAATAATCAGTCAGTAAACCGCCAAATATTACTTTACAATGCTTTGGCAGGATGCATTTAACAGTTCACTGCTACGCACATGTGAGCTAGACACTGAACACCATGAGAAGCGGCCAAAGCACAGTGCATTGCACACCAACCCCCAATTTTGCATTGCTTCGCACGCCAATTTTAAGCCTATGTGCTATGGACGCACATGTGCGTTCGCTTTAAAATATTAGTGCATATTACGTAGAAAGGTTAAAAAATTAAAAATAAAGTAATTTCTACTCATTTAGGCTATAGGCCAAAATATAAAAAATAAAAGGTCAGCTCCTAGCAATCCTAGCATAGGAAATACGAAATTTGTGTAGCAGTGAACGTGTTAAGGAAAACTCTGTACCAGTACAAGACTTTCGACGAGGTCAATTTACTCTTGCTCTAGACAGTACCTTCTTTAGGACCAAACAGTTTCTCCTTCCTAACCTAATGAAAACCTCTCCTTGGCACCCCTTCTAAATACAGTGTGTAGGTCTACTGATGACTCCAGCCTATTCTCCAATGCCTGGTCTAAAGTCCCATGCACAACAGTTTATATTGACCACAACATAAACAGTTGTTCTTTTTTTATTCTAGTCTGTTCTGCCTTATTAAATCATCAATTTTATTCACCTTATTAATAATAAATTTGTAATTTTTGACAAATTAACCACATATATAATTTTTATAAGTGAAATTATGTGAAAACGGCACTTGCAGCTTATGTAATACATATAAATCTAAAGAGTGTAACCTCAAACTGGTGGGAAAAACCAACATTTACAAATAATTTAAAAGGAGGTTTAACTCTATAAAATAGTTTAAAAAATGTACATTTAAAATACATAGATTGAAGGTGTTCAGTGTTGGTAGGCTACAATAATCAGCTGTGTAGGGCCTACTATAACATTTTCATAAGCAGCTGATTTCATACTTTCAAACAATTGTTTGTAATTATAATTTGTATATTTGTGTCTGTTTTGTGTTTTAACAGTTCCTGTTATATCATAAAATTAATAATTTGTTTTAGACATTAAATATTTTTTACCATCTTGGCCTAAATTATGATATATCCTACAGTTTTACTTAAAAAAATAGGCCTACATATGTGGAGATAATGTGTGATGGCATGAGAAGTACGGGCTCCCCTTAGTAATATTGTTATATGTACTAAAAATAATAGTCCGGTAGACCGTTCAGGACAAATTACAGGACTATAGCATAACCCTCCCTTATGTTATAAAGTGGTATTGTGAAATAATACAGTAGAGTCCCACTATTCCGAACTAATTGCGACCGAAACTGTTTGGTTTAGCGGGAATTTGGAATAGCGGATTTCATTAATAATATGACGTATTAACTTGTTAAAGCGTAAATTAAGTGCGGGGACATCTGCTAGTGTCAGTTCAATACAGCGTAGTCGGCTCGGAGGAGGTGAATGCTCAAACTGAACTTGCCTTGTCGCCTTAGTGTAGGTTTACACCATCCGTTTTTCCTTCCGTTGCGTTACGATTCCGTTTTCTTCTAAAAACAGAAGGAAAGGGATAGGTTGTTTGAACTGTCCGTTTTGTCATCCCGCAGTCTGTCCGTTAGTACCGCATCGTCTTGTAAAAATATCGAGAAAAAATCAAATTCCTTCGAGATAGCGAAAACGCAGAAGAAAAACAGATGAACGCAACTGGCAACAAAACTAGCCTACTAGTGACTAGCTGTTGTATCTAATCCTTCCTTCTTTCCCGGTATTCTTTTCACCAGAAGCTTGTTGCCTTAGCTTCCTTCCCGCAAAACGGATGGAAAACGTGAAGGAAACAAAACCAGCTTTCATTCCAATTTGGTTTCATGCGTTTTCATCAAGCTTAGGCTCTATGTATATCTCTATTTAACTTATTTGTATTTTAAGAATAAATCTACGTTTTTTCACAAACGTCTTTTTAATTTCTCCTGTTTTTATGTTAAAAAATCTATATTTTTTCTGAACTCTGTTTGGAATAGGCGGATTTTCGGAATAGAGGGGTTTGAAATAGCAGGGTTCTACTGTACTCAATTCTTTGGCAACTGTTTACATTTGTTTCATAGTCTAAAATATTTCCAAGTTTATAGAAAGTATCAAAAGTATTTCCGATGCTAAAGTCTGTCTTTAAGGTTAAAATAGAGAACCACAGATCAATTTCAATATTTGCAGCTTCTGAGTACATTATTGATCAGGACTTATATTTTAATCTAGGCTAAGCTTGATAAATAAAATATGGTAACTAAATAAATCAAAATGGCTAAACGTTAACCATAAAGTTGCATTTTCGCTAGATTTGCTACTTTTGTAGATTGTATTTGTGAGCTAGAATTTTATTTGCATTTTAAGTGTCAGAGAAATATGTACAGTAGGCCTACTTTAAAACAACATTAAAAAGGGGGTTTTCCACGGTCACATTAAAAGTAAGTTTAATCAAAAACGGAAGTAAACTTAGCAAGATAAAAATAAAACAAATTTAACCATCATAACATTTGAATGCTGTCGTTTTAGGATTTGCATTAACTTTAAAGAGGAATGGGGATTTACTTGGGGCATTTCACTTAAATAAACATTGAAAGGATAAAGTTTAATTCAAATAAATTAACATCTAGACATCAATAGAGGTCAAACTGTGTAACCTTTTATTACAATTTATCCCAATCTGTTTAGTTTATGGTACATCGATTACTCACCTACCCAGGATCTCTTTAGGCTCATATTTAGCATAAAATTCTTTTGCAGCATCTTTATCTGGGAGTAAGTCCTCGACCTCGTCTCTAGCCATGTTCAATTAAAAAATAAATACACACATCAACAAAGAAATAATTGTATTTATTAATTTTCTAGTTATCGAATACAGAATGAAATCTGTATCACCAAATGCCAAAACAAGAAAACATCGATCATTCTTCTGTTTTTTCTTTTTTTTTATATATACTTGCAACAGTTGCAACTTAAATCAGTGTTGCCACCAGGAGCTTTTTAAATTACCCCTATAATTACCCCCACGTTGAAAATCCCTAACGGTATATACTCAGTTAGATAGTTTGTTGTTTATAGATCTAAGTAGTTTCTTTTGAAGAACGAATTAATAAAAAGAATTGAAAACAAAATTCAAATAACAGCTGATTTCGTCCATTAGCTTTAATATTTCAACAAAAATTAAATACATATTAAAACGTGTTAAATTAATGTACAGTATAATACGCAAGCGCCTACTGGTTCCCTATGCTACGTATTAACACAGTACAATCGGAGCATGCGCGTAGACTGTCTATGACGTATGTGGTGGAAAGAGTAGAAATGTTAATTATTATCTTTTTCTGCTTGCACTGCGCATGCGTGTCAAACGATTATTCTACTCATTCCGTTCAATTACCAGTTGAAGTCGAAGAAGGGAAAGCGTTTCATTTTTCGTCTGATCCAGGCCAATTTGTCAGTAGTTTGGAAACCATTCAAACCATTAATTAAATTAGTCATCACTCACTACATTTCATTCAGTAGGCTACGTACTGATTGTATAACACAACGAAGTTAAATTCGAGCAAGTCTCGCGTAGGTTGAGGAAATGATAGTTGTCCCAAAAAGGATGTTGCGGATTTTCGCATCCGCAATTGCGAAGCTTCCGCATCGATTTGGTCATCTGCATTCGCAAAAATCAAGAAGGAAATTGGGCGGGGCTGTGGGCACATGCTGATTGACAAATAGGAGCGAAGTTTTCGGCCCAAGATCCGATGCTTTTATTATTGTTTATCATTTGTTTATCGTAAATCAATCGTAACGTGTTTAGTTGCGCTTATCGTATGAAGTATAAATATTTCAGTTGTTGAGTGTTATTGTGACTGTGAGTATTGTGCAGTTAATATATTTTTGGACAAGTGAATTTACAATGTCACCAACGATACAAAGTGAGATTTTGACTTATTTTAAATCATCTTTAAACTTATTTAAACGATCTTTCCATGATGCTGGATTCGTCAAGTGAAGATGAGGGTCAAGAAACACCAGAAAATGATAGGGCTGACGATGTACTCAAGAAGGAATTACTATCTTACCGCAATAAAAAAAAGGGTCAATATAAATGAAAATCCACTTAAATGGTGCAGCTTTTATCGTGAAAATATTATCAGCAATAGCATGCAGATTTTTATCGCCACCTCCAGCCAATGTTCCTAGTAAACAGTTGTTCATTAGTGCGGGTTTAGTTTTTGAACCTCTGCGAAAGAGACCTGATAAGGCGGTGAAAGAGCCGTACACACCCGCACTGGGAGCTGGCTCCCAAAGGGCGCCGAAGGTACCAATAATTTTTTCCATTTTCAAAAAACTGTTAGTAGTAAAGTTGGTTTTGTAATTTAAAAGGGAAAAATAACAACAATAACAGAGCTAATAAACCTTTAACAAAATAAAATTTCTACCGAATGGATCATAAAACATGAGCTCCATTGATTGTTATTACATTACTAATAGTCCTCTTACAATAGAGGTGTCCCCGCGCCCTTATCAACTTTGGCTGACGTCACTGCGCCCCTCGCCATCGCACAATGGTATGTAATCTCCGCGCCGCTATGTGAGTTTCAATCCGGAATTAATTAAAAAATCTAGAAAAGCTCACTTTTGTGTTTAAACTTCAAAGTCGTTTTAGTTTTAGCACAATCTCTAATGTGTTAGATGTACATAGTTATCCATCTAGATTCAGTTATATGTACTTATTTATTTTTACACCATTATACAGTACTTATATTTACCGTTTGGTGTGGTTACAAAAATTAAATGAGAACTTGCTTCTAGAGTAGGCCTATGTTTTATGTTTGGTTCGTTTTATTACAATGTACAGTATAAATAATTTTCACTTAAAAATAATTAAAGTTAAAAAAATAAATAAGTAAAATAAATTATTATATAAATTACATCTGTTAGGATAAATACGATCAGTTTGAGTATAATTTTCTGCAAATCCTAGCGTAACCTAGGATTGGTTATGCAGGGATTGGCAGAAAATTGTACTCAAAGTAAAATAAGTTGGATCCTTCGAACAATGAAATCATTTATTGTTAATATTTAAAATTACTTAAACACACTTTAATTTTTGCCTTTGATTAAGTGTACCAATACCTTTCTTCTTAAATTACTGCTAAACACTAAAGTTTTTTTTTAAACATCTGCTTTTAAATATTTATATAAGATGAAATGAAGTGGTTCATAAATGATGTTACACTAAATACTTATCTTTTGTCTTTCTTAGTTCATTTTCTGTTAAATAAGTGTATCTTTTCATTTTGTATTTGTTTACATTGATTTTACTGTGAAATTTTTTTGTATAGTCCTATTCAAAAATCACATTTTTTGTTACACAATACAATAAAAATAAGAAGAATAAATCAAATGAATAAGTAAATAGCATATATAAAAAGTATTTAATAATGCTAAGGACAAATTTTTTATAAAATAACTAAAAATCGTAATTTTATTTCTTCTACCATAAGAAATTAACTTAAGAACTCGTTTTAGGCAACCTATTTAAAAAAAAAAAATTTGGGGCGGACCGCCAGACCCCCGGGGCGCTGGGGGTACAGGTCCTCACGGGCACAAATATATGGTTGGGCCAGCTCTGGGCAGCGATATTACTCTTCATTAAATATAATACACCAACTTTTAACTTGACTTACTAAATGTTTAATTATTTAATAAAAATATTATGCTATCTTTTTATTTGATTTCTGCGTACCAAGTTTCTTTAACAAAATCTTAAGATCCGCATCCGTGGATGTGAGCCTTCAAACATTCATATCTACAACATCCCTAGTCCCAACCTCATACAAATAATTGCCTCACTCCTCTCTTTCCTATTGTTTCGCCTGTTGGTTACAGATACTAGTCATTTGCGCATCTCAATATTGGATTGTTGGTCAAAGTTAACTTTGTTGTACTTTACTGAACTATTAACTGAAGTACACTCGAGAATTAGTTCATTTCAGTGAAGGAGATTACCTGGACTATACTTCAGTAAACTTAATTTCCCAAACTTCAAATCACTGTATTTTATTCAACAAAATCGGAGTAGATACTCGAAAGTACAGTATAATAAAATTAGTAAGCACTGACATTTATTTACTTTTACCGCTATTTCGTCAAATCACAATGTAGACTTACGTTTGGTATCCAGCTGGCCTTGGAGTCAGTGGTGATATCCTGGACTTATAATGGAAGAAGAAGAAGATATTTACCTTTCAATCTCTAACTGTACTCCAATATGGTAGCGTTCATCGTATCGAAGATGTCGGTCAAGGTAGGTTATTTCATTGATCCTTCTGTTTTTTTAAATATAAAGTTTTATTTGAAAGTGGTTTTAACAGATTTCTATTTTTTATTTCAGAATTGTGCCAAATTACTAAGCTCTCGTTCGTTTTCAACGACCAGATTAGCAAGTGCTCAACAGGCAAGTGAAGTTCATTACATTTAGATTAGGCCTACTTTGTCCTTGATCAAAGTACTGGTTGATTAATTTTCATGATTAGTTTTGTGGGGGTTTTGATTGTAACACGAATGGGTTGAAATTTAGGCGAAAAAGGCTCATCAAAAACAATCGGTCTATACCTAACAAATCTTTTACAGGAACTAGCAGTAGACCTAGGCTATTTATAAAAGAAAATTGATAACATCCTAAAATTATCTAAAAAAGAAAGTATTAGTGCTTAAGCTGTGAATTAAATCAAATACGCTCATAAAATGCTTTTTTCATTATCAGTTATGTCCTATGTAAGGTGTATGGGGACTACTAATTTTTTTACATGTACACTATTCTGAAAGTATATACTTCACAGCAAAAGTATACCTCCATACTCCAGCTAATATTTCGGCTATACAAAACAACATAATTGATGTTAGAAACTTAAATGTTAGCATAAATTTAGTATTTTTGTTGAACCTTCATAGTTTTTTTATTTAAGTTAATAGATCAGATCAAGCTCACAAGAGAGTAAGGCTGTAACCTATACGACCCTCGGCTGATATTTTTGCAGACAACGACCTGGAGTAGAATGGAGTGGTGTTGTCTACCTAATCACATTCGACTGTTGAATGCTGTTAAACATACTGTGGAGTAAGTTTACTATTCGACCCTAGCCTCAAGGCCGTAGCCAGGGGGAGGTCAAAATCCCCCTCCCCGAAATCCCGAAATTTAGTAGTAAAAATTAATACTAGGTTTCAAAAGTACAAGTTAAATTATAAAATAGACAACACAACAGAGGATCCAGCAACATATTTTTTATCATTGTGCATTGCATGCATACTAATATTTAGATTTACTTGATTAAACTACAACGTACATTATACATGGATGCAGTAGGTTACGCCTTACTCTCTTGTGAGCTTGTTCTAATCGATTAAATAAGCAAACTTTTTGAAGGTTCAACAAAAATACTTTACTCTAACAAAACGCGCAATGCAAATGTACTTCCAATACAGGAGTTGGCGTGCGAAGCCCGCAGTGCATTGTGTATTGAAAATTCTCCTGATACGGGGGTTGGCGTGCGAAGCACGCAATGCATTACATATTGAAAATTCTTCCAATACGGGTTGGTGTGCAATGCACTGTGCGTCGGCCGCTTCTCATAGTGTTTAGTGTCCAAGCTCACATGTGCGTCCTTAGCAGTGAACGTGTTAAAAGGATTTAAATTCAAATCCCGGTCCTGTCCTGCCCCCCCCCCCCCAAACTTTTCCTGGCTGCGGCCTTTCCTAGCCTAATAATTTGCAGACATTGACGTTGTTTTACATTCTACTGTTAAATGTTGAATACAGGTAAACATACTGTGACTAAATACTATAGGTTAGAACCTTTTAGGTTTTTTTTACTATTACTCTTGCATTTCTGTGTCCATACGTTAGCCTAGGGTCGAATAGTAAACTTTTGCCCATACTGTAACTAAAAACTTACGTTAGAACTTCAGGCTTTTTATTTTATTTTCATCAGTTCAATTCGATGCAACAAATACCTTTGGGCTCTTGTTATACACATTGGATTGATTCAATGTATTGGATCGTGAACGTCAATGTATATCGAATATCCGTACTTTGTAGTTTTAATGTAAATTATTTAAGTAATAGAGTTTTATGAAGTAAAAATTGTATGTGCTCCTGTTTTGTTATATACATGTATTTTATACAGTGATAAGTTGTAGAAAAAGCAGAATCCGGCAATTTTGTTTATTTACGTTTGCATGCTCAGTCCATATCATTGAAAACATATGTTCTGATTTAAATAAGTTGTGAATTGAGTTTAAGTTTAAAGCGTTCTATTTTCTCTTTATAATTAATTTGATTACATTCTGTAAATTATGTTTTCTGTATTCATTTCTTTAAGAGGTTTAGAAATAGAATTGAACATTTGATTTACGTGTTATAGCATTTTCTTGCATATACGTTCTGCTGCAATATGGCTAGGGGTCGTAATGTAAATTTTATCCATTGTTTTGTTTCACAAGTATTGATTGAAGACTTGGATGTTTGGCAAAGCTGTAACATTTATTTATTAGTTTAAAATGGCTGAACATTGACTAACATGAAACTGCTTTTAGGGTTTTGTTTCTTTTATAATTGCTTAAATATTTGTAAAAGGCGGTTCTCATTTGGGCTTTTAAAGCCAGTCGAGTAAATACTTTCAGAATAGGCTATCTATAAAAAAGTGTTTAGCCTACGTGGTCACCTGTATGCCTAAAGTTACTGATATCATACAAATTTTAACCGTAAGTGACAAATATTTTTTTTAAATCTATAAGAAAAAACTTACAAAATACAATGATATTTCAGTTTAATTTATAACAATACTACCTACTTTAGCTAATTTCGTCTTCATCATGAATGATTATTCGCGCATTAGTTTCATAGCAGTTGTCTTGGCAACGCAATACATCATTATAATGGTAGGCTACAATAAATTGCTAATTTTGTTTGTTGTATAATCAGGCATTACAAATGGCCATGCACTATTAACACTGTACTAATAGTCTTTAAAAGCCTTGTGTATTTTCTCCAATATTCGTGAGCTAACATATTTACACTGTGAAATGTGTATTTTCAGAATATATAAAATGATCTGTGTTTCAGTAGTCATGCTAAAAGTTACTAGTAGAACATCCCAATTAGTTTTATCTTATTTTGTATGATGAAACTTCATATTGTGCTTATTAAATATTATTTGTAGATTTCAAGCCCTCAAATTTAACCCCAGAATTACTGTATAAAATCTTTACAATAGTAGGACAGAAGTTTAATGGTTAGGTATTACATGTATTAACTTAAAGACATTTTTCTAATATATCGTTTGACTTTAAAAGTATGACAAGTTTGGAGTAAAGCATTGTGGGTTTCTCTAAATCTAATGCGTTTTTGACATTCAATAAAGGATATTGTGTTAGCAACACGACGGTTTACATTTACTACAGGCAAATAGAATTAAATAACCAAATCAAACTTGCCACAGTAGGCCTAATACGTAAATCCACAAAATATGATAACCTCACATTACTGCCTTATTTGGGAACACTATAGGCCTAACGACTGATGTAATTCAAATGCTATAACTGAACGGCTTCGCCAAAGTTAAATCGATGTTTTATTTCTTTCTGCATTGATTTCCAGTTTTTACTGTTATTTTAAAGTAGTTTCTAATAATTTCAGATTATTTATATCGTTCAATTAGTGTCGTGGAGTATTTAAAAAAGGTCGGCTCTAGCTGTCGGCCATGTTGGCTGACATTCCATAAGACCAATGTTAAATTGAAATCCAAATTTTTCCTTTATTTTTGATCGGATAATTATGAACGATATGTCATTTTAAAGCTATGGCCAATATGCATGCAAATGGCGTTTCCAAAACTAAGAAAAACATTTTGTTTAATATTTATTAACAATTTAAAAAATTGATTTTTAATATTTTTTTACGTTGTCAGTATTAATTATAGCGAAAAACTACCAAGCCATTCGCATGAAGAATTTCGTCCCCAAGAGTTTGGTATTTTTTTAAAAACGCTATTTGAACAATAGCTATTGAACGCTATTTAAATGGATTTAGGATGAGCAATGTCCGCGTAACCTACCGCCGCTACGCTGGGGTCGCAGGTTGCTTTCTGTTTTACTAGAGCCGACCCTTAAGTGAGTTTGAGAAAAGTTGTATTATACAAGTTAAAGGAAATAAATACTCTCAGAATAATTCCATTAGAAAACATTTTACATAGTCCCGATTTTTACCACTATGTCCCGGCGTCTCGAAAAATATGTCCTTAATTGTGCACATATTAAAACCATAAAAAACTGCTCCTACTTTTTTTTAAATTACAAAATAAAAATATTTTTTAAAACATTTTCTATTTTCACGTCGAAAGATTTTTGTAAACTGTCTCCTGTCTGAAGAACAAGGATCTCTGTGTTGAGGAGGTTATGGAAAATGGTGATGCTCAATATTGGCAGCGTGGGGTTAGAGATTAGAGGATTTGGTATTTGGTTTATTAGCCTCATTTGGTTACATTTTTTATTGAACATTTGAGTTGTCACATATCTACACAGAATAAAAATTAATACACATATACACATAATACACATACAACACAAGTAATAAAAATAAGAGATATATAACTATATTAACAATTTCAAGTTAATCATACAATAAAACAACTACATTTAAAATCCATTCAAAGCCCCAGGTACTCCTCCACCGAGTAAAATGCCCGCTTTACTAAAAAGGCCTTAAGTTTATTTTTAAAGGCTTTAACCTTTTGACTAGTGGGTTTTCGGATAGAAAGTGTCACCCAAAAAGTGAGTTTTTTTTTATTGAAATGGTTTTTTATTATTACTATTATCATTCTATCTGTTGTAAAATGTGTCTTAAAAATATTTTTTAGTAAAAAAAATGTAAAATACTGTATTTTTTACCTAAAAATGTTATTTGGTTTTGATTTAGTTAGGCCTAATTATATAATGTTTATTCCTTGTA
This sequence comes from Philaenus spumarius, assembly GCA_018207615.1. NCBI lineage: Eukaryota > Metazoa > Arthropoda > Insecta > Hemiptera > Aphrophoridae > Philaenus > Philaenus spumarius. Next base: position 170,384 of record JAGFPH010000282.1, on the reverse strand, counting down.
ATTTTTTAATTGGTTGCTGTTGTTTTTTAGCTTTCTTTGCTGTAAACTGTAAAAATAAAATATATTTTTTTATTACAAATTGTTTAGGCCTACTGTGTTTTTTTTTTTTTTTTACCAAGAAACCTAAAAAACCTCATTTTGCTATGATTTAGTTAGGCATATTTGCATATCTTTATTTCTTATATTTTATTAGATAAAAATCACTTTTTATATAAATAATATCATACATTTTTTGGTAATCTAATGTTTTGTTGGCCTACTGTACTTTTACTGAAAATATAAAATACTTACGCGCTGGCGGTATCGTACTGGAATAAAATAAATGTACGAAAATAAAAGTTGGAGTGTTGAAAACTTATTTTATTTACAAATCTGAAATTATGAACAAAAAAGTAATGTTACTTATAATTTTACACATAATACTGGTTAGAAGTGCTTCACGGAATGGTAGGCCTTGAAGCACTCTGGAATACAAAGCGGAATGTCACACTCCCGGCACATCCATGGTGTCTCTCTTCTCTTCTGGGGTCGAAGTGTTGTCCATTTGCAGACAAAACATTTTCTTCTTGGCTTTTCCTTCTGGGTTGTAGCTGGAATGTAGTCTGGAAAATGGCGAGCCGTCAAACGAAGAGGTGCTGGTTCGATTGAGCGTCGACCTCCAGATGAAGATGGTCTTTGAGGAGTAAACTCTTCCAATAATTGGCGGATCAAGTTTAGCCTAAATTGACTCAATTGTAACTTATTTTTATACTATTTTTGTACTGATTACAGTACCGATTTGTTTCTTCGGATATATGGGCAACTAAATATGAATCAAATAATGCTCGAAAACAGTCAATTTCTGTACATTGATCGCCTAACTCAATATTTGCATTATTGATTCCAGAACTTGATGAATCAAATTCAAAAGTGGATGGCTTGAACGTTCCACTCCTGACTGCCCACCACTCAAATAAATTTTGAGGGCCAATAAATACATTTCTAACCTCTTCCTCATCTACATCCATAGGCATAGGCCTAGGCCTAGCCTCTTCTTGGTTAGGACTACTATGTACATCTTGAAAGGGGCCTACAAACTCCCCTTCGCCCTCACTACTAATATTTACATTTACTCTAGGCCTACCTTCATTGTCCTCAAATATACTGCTCACAGGAGAAATGTTATAAATAGGCCTACCACAAACGATATCATTAGTCTCAGGTAATGTCACTTCATCTTCAAACATACTGTCATCGTATTCACTTTCATCCTCACTCTCTGGGTTTAGAATAATTTCATATATTTCGTCATCGCACAACTGATCCATTTTTCAATAAAATTCAAAACTACTAAATTCACAGAACTATACCTTCACTAACACACAAACTAATACAAACTAACACAGTCGTAAACAAAAACCAAATCGCCGTACTGCATAAAAACAAACAAAACATAAACAGCTGACAATTGACAAGCCTACAAAGCTTAGAGTATAGACTAAAAACATAAGCTAATGCCTTGATCAAACATCGCTGTACATTGGTTGACTAAAGACGCTCCTGCACCCTGTTGGATTAGTTTGGAGTCAAACAAATATTTCTAAAAATTGACGATAGATCGCAGAACAGTTTAGTCTGTTTGCCGAGACGAACGGATCATAAACGTTTATACCAGTCTATGTTAAACACTAAAACGTGACATTGACGTTCATACTGTTGAGGCCACTTGGCGCGCGGACGCAACAGTGACGTTCATACCAGTCAAAAGGTTAATGCTAGGCACTTCCTTTATATTGTCTGACAACCTGTTGTACAATTTGAGACCAGAATAGCGCACCCCGTCCTCGAACAACTTTAATCTATGTACTGGGTATTGAAGCATTTGCCGTCTCATGGAATATCCATGTTTGTACTGATCGACACCCATATAATTACTTCTAAAAAAGAGCAAGACATTCAGGATGTATATACAGGGAAGAGTTAAAAATTTTAATTTCGTAAATGAATTTCTGCAAGATTGCCTACCTTTTAAATTACAAATTATTCTTATAATTCTCTTTTGGATAGAAAAAATGTTTCCAGACTCTACCGAGTTCCCCAAAGAGCAACACCATATTTGAGGTGAGAGTACACATATGCAAAATATACTGTTTTAATTGTATCCGGATTGGAAATACGTGAAATAGTACTTAGTGCAAAACAAGCTGAGTTAAGTTTATTTGAAATGAAGGTAATATGTGATTTCCAGTTTATGTTTTCATCAATTACCACTCCCAGAAATTTTGACGAGCCTGTTACTTGGTTCTAAATGATTAATTGAAATTTTGTCTTTTAATTGTTTACAACTGAACTGCATTAGCTGAGATTTATTTTTATTAAGTTTTAGACCATTTGATAAAAACCAATTTTCTGCCATAATCAGTGATGAAGTAACCGACTTTTCTAGATTAATACTATTCTTCCCAAAAACCGTTAAAGTGGTGTCATCAGCAAACAGGACAGCTTTTGCTTCCCCAATATTATAAGGCAGGTCATTTATGTAGACCAAAAACAGTAAAGGACCCAATATTGATCCCTGAGGCAGAATTTATTTCCCAAGAAGAGCAGTGCAATCCGGAAGAGTCTGTATAGACTACTCTTTGCTTTCTACATGTTAAGTATGACCGCAACCACTCATTTGCCTTTCCACGAATACCATAATAGTTTAGCTTATAAAGGAGAACTGTATGGTCGACACAATCAAACGCCTTTGAGAGGTCACACATTAGAGATGCTACATGCATGTTCTTATCCAGCAAGCGAGTTACAGCATCTAGAATATTATATATAGCAGATTCTGTAGAGAGGCATTTCCGGAATCCAAACTGGCTCTCTGTTAAAACATTAAATTTATCAAAAAATTTCAAAATTCTGCTCAGAACTACTCTTTCAAAAATTTTAGACAAAACCGGTATTAGTGCTATAGGACGGTAATTTGTAATGTTGGATTCATCTCCTTTTTTAAAGATAGGTTTTATTAGGGAATATTTAAGTTTATCCGGAAAACTACCATTCTCAAAAGTCTGATTGATAAGAAAAGACAATGGTTTTGAGATAATATGGGAAGAAGCTTTCAAAACTTTGGTAGGAATACCATCCCAACCCATAGTGTTTGTATTATTTAATCCCGAAATTACTTTATACACTTCTTCCGCAGTGGTCGGATTTACAAAAATTGAATTTGAAAATGGATGTTTTTTGTTTTTTAAGTGTTTTATTATACCGTCATTGTTAGGTTTTAGTCCCAAATTATCGGTAATATGTATAAAAAAATTACCAAACGTGCTGGCAATTTCAGATGGGTTTTCAATAATGGATCCTCCACTGCAAAGTCTCAAATCACTACCTCCAGAAACGCCCACAGCTCCAGTCTCTCTTCTCACAACCTTCCAGACTGCCTTGGATTTTTTTTTTTTGACCTATCAATGTATCTGTCATTCGCCATTTTCTTAGCAGCTTGAATGACTCTCCTCAATATTTTACAGTAAAGCTTATAGAAATTAGAATCCGCAGGGCAGCATAGGGTCCGCTGTCTCTCAAACAGGA
>JAGFPH010000282.1:133085-159017 GCA_018207615.1 Philaenus spumarius | reverse complement strand
AAATCAGCCAGACGAAAAGTGATCTATGCAGGATGTCATCTTCATCACCGTCTCTTCAGATTGCTAAAAATACAACCAAACAAACGATAGTGCATCTCTGTCTATTGATCAACCGACGTAGGAAGATCGTGTCTACAGAAATGAGCACAAGACTAGTTACTGCTAAGCTTGGTAACTGCTACCCCTTATCAAATATCAAACAACAAAGCATGCTCAGCGTCTTTCGGACTCCATGTGAACTAAATACCCAGTTGGATTAGGTTTTCAATTCCAAAAAAATATAATGCAGATTTTTTAATTGCTATATTTTAACGTTTTAAACAAAATTTTAAAAATATTTAACGTATCAAAATATAAATATGTATTAAAGACGTTGTTTAAACTATTAAGGGTTTATGTGTTTGGTAAAATTACATTTTTTCAGAAAATCTCACTTTCTATGGCTTGAAGGAATTTGAGGTTATTATCAAAATAAAAGATATTCAAATTTACAATGTAAAAATTTTTCAAGTATTTTTTTACGTGCAACAAACCGCTTAAAAAAAAAACACTGAAATTCTGTGCAAGGCGTATGCTTCATTTTGAACATAGCCCAAGCAAAAACCATGTCATTTTTCTATGTATAGCTGTTCAAAATATAGAATAAAAGTTATATAAATATTGGCTATTCATTAACCCTTTGAATTTATGTATATATACATTGTTGCTCTTATGCGCCTTTCAGAGCAACTATGTACATGTATGTTTTGAATTTTTCACCTGCAGGAGCAATTCCGCACTTATACATTTGCCTTTTCTACGAATGATTATTTGTGTCCTGAGTGTCGGTAGAACTAATTTATTCCTAATTAAAAGCATTTTTATTGAACAAAATCTAGATGGCAAGTAAACTTACTTGCAAACGTATTGAAAATACCATACAGTTCAAAATTTATTTTATAAAAACTGTTTAAATAGGCTACACCAACTTTATGTTTTGACCACGGTGCAATGCCTTGCTCTTCCTGTTGTCGAATTGTCAACAGCACAAACAACAACACGAAAAAAAAAGGGGGTTACCGATTCAACACCGTCATCAAAGTCACAAAAAACACAACACAAGAAGAACATAAAAATTGCACATATGTCTTACGTTTCGCGAATACTGTTAACTCTTCGCTTCTTCAGAAACCGATATAATATTACGTGCCTTCCGGTGGACGAAGGCCTGCTAGACGCTTACTACGCTGTAATGCCACTGACAAACCTCGTATCTTATCAGTTGTGCTAACATTGTGGGGGAGGGGGGGTTAATCAACCTGCCATTATGAAACCTTTTTTTATGAGGTTTTTTAAGAGCAAGGGATTGCACCGTGGTCAATAAATGAGATGCGTGTAGCCTATTAAACAGTTTTTAAGAAATAGATATCACCCCGCCTAAAAAGTCGAATGTCCTTTAGAACAAAAGTACAAAATTTGTAGTCATTATAAACTTGAAATACTGAACATAATATTTTATTTAGATTTCTGAGGTTTTATTGTATTTTTAAAAGAAAGTGTTACTGTGTAAGTGTTAGTTTTATTTTTTGTACACGCTCTAAAAAATGTATTACGACAGTAAAGCAAACGTGTGTCAAGTAAAATTGAATGTAGTTATTTTGGATGTAAATAATCAGAAAACCAATGGGTAAGTCATACAAAATAATATTGTTTCAAGTAAATTTTTTTTTAAAACTTGCCCCCATAGATGTATAAATTATCAATTTAACTCGCTAACGAAACGGTTAAGAATAGAGAATCCCATTTCTTAAAAGAAGGATCCTCATGCCTTTTATTTCCTTTTTTTTTATATTTATATAAGCGAAATACCACTCACTCACTCATCACGATTTCTCAAAAACTACCGAACGGATTGAAATGAAATTTGGTATGTAGGGCCATAGATGCTCACTAAGAAAGGGTTTGAAATATTCAAAATTTTAGGAGGGGTTTGGGGGGATCAAAGTTACTAAAATCATAATTTCAGATCTTTTATTATTAAGACAATAGTGCTTTTATTATTTAAGATCTATATATATAAAAGCGAAATACCACTCACTGACTGAACACTTAAAAAGAATACAATTACATTAAAAAAACTGAAAATACCAACCACCACGGGTACGGGTCAGCTAGTAACTTTATATATTTTCTTGCTTAATTCACGTTCAGTGCTACACTTATCATTCATTCGTTCGAGTTTAATTAATACAATTTATGAGTGTGGTGGGGAAAAGTGAGCGCTTTATTCTGTGCTTCTGCTTTTGTTTCCTTTGTGTATGGGATTTTATTCATCTTTATTCTAAAATGATTAAAAAAACTACTCTCTATTGTAGGAGTGACAAATAATGCATTGTCTGTTGCAAATAATGTTTCCTTCTTGTTTCAGGCAGGGTTAAGGCCGATCTGTGAATTCATGACTTTTAATTTTTCCATGCAAGCCATAGATCAAGTCATTAACTCGGCAGCAAAAACGTTCTACATGTCTGCCGGCTCTGTAAGTATTATAGATCTAGAAAAAATGCTTAGTTTTATTATTATTATAACTTAAGCCCTTGTGTCGAACTTGAAGTTTTTTTCATTTTACCATTTATCAGGATTAAAATTTTCAGGTGTGGGTTTTCAGTATCCCCAAAATGTAGAATTGAAAAACAAAGTTTTAGAACATTTTGTGGTATTTTCTGTAAGTTTAATGTGTGACAAAAATTGTTCACCTAAATCATACATTATAGTTGATTTATGTTAAAAAGCTATTTTAAGTACCATTTAACACTTTTATTTTAATGTTGCCACCTTACATAGCTACAATGCATGATTTTGGTTTTCTGAAACAACCAAATAAAGTTATCTTCTAATTTATTTATTTATTTTCTTGAACCACATTATGTAGCAATTTACCAGGAAAAGATTCACATGCCAGATGGCGAGTCACAAAGTGCAAACTATTCTAAACTAGTTTTACAAAGCACACTTACAAAACAAGATAGCAATACATCAAACTTCAAACAGATAAACATTTTTACCCTAAAACAATTTCTATAAAACACACACATATATGTATTCTCTGTACACAATAGACAATGGTCAACACACAAGAGAAAATCAGGCCAGCCGCAAAACCTCATCCACTGTATAGAAAGAATTGTTCATCAGATACGTAGTAAAATATTTCACACAACACATAAACATGAACACAAAACATAGCACGAAACATTTAAAAAAGCAAAAGTCATAATGCCATTCGCGTGTGTATCCGTAAAGGACACGTACACTGCGTTTGAACAGACTTAAGCATTACAAGTATATTCCCCCCTAACATGTCTGTGTTCACAGAATATTTATTTAAAAGGTTAAAAATGGGGTTCGGATTAAATTTTAGTTTATCATTCAAGACATTATCAGGTTTATATTTTAAAGATGATTTTAACGGTGTTCTGCTGAACCGAACCTTTGTGTGTGAAAGATTTGATAATGGTCTGAACAAGAGAGATCGAAACCGGTCATCCACGAAAAAGGAATAGGAATTGACGTTTTTTAAAAAGGTACACCTGTATTATTATTTGTACACCCTATTCCGGACGATAAAATACCTAAAATTAATTTTCTATTTAGTTCGTATAATATGTGTTACTTTCCGTTTTTCACTTGATAATAAGGGTTGATTTATACTCTCGAAATGTTGTGTATTATTTTCTCTATACAAACGATGGCAAATGTCCGAACAAAAAATTGGTAAAATATAATCAATCCATCATAAAGGCTGCCCTACACACGGAGATATGTATGACACACATGTATCTACCAACAAAATAGATTTCGTCCCTTAACACTCAAATATGTTGGAAACGATTACTTCCTGTAAGATGTCGGCACCAACATTAATCGGAACTACACTATAGGAGATGCTCGACAGACTTGTTTGCACATACAAGTCGGCCAACAAGTTAGAGTACTCTAAATTGTTTGTACAAACTTATATCCGGCGTTTTGCATGAAACAACATGTGTCACCACTACACGCATGAAATATGTTGGCTCCAATTTGTCTGCACAAACAGTTTTCTATGTTTAGGCGCAATATCTGTATGGCAAACTTGCATGCACAAGCAAGTCGCTGTGAATCAACAGGGGTTTGATTTCACTTGGTTTTGTGTGAACGTAACCTAGTGTGTCGCATCCGTGGCTAGTTGTGTTCTTCGTTTTCTTTTGCCAACCGATAGGCTACTAAAAGTCTAGTACTTTTGACTTACATTTGTCGTTTTTTTAGTAATTTACATTTATTTTTAGTGTCATACTATTCTTTTCATTATTCTACTAACATGTGTGATATGCGAAATTACTCTACAAGAATTTATAAAACACACCCCTGTCTGTGGAAAGTCAAGTCGAAATATTATAGTACCGGTAATAGAAATATAATGAACGAGGCATACGCAATCTTAGTTCAAAGATTAAAGGAGGTTGAACCTGACGCGAATAGAGATCTTGCAATGAGAAAAATGTATTCATTAAGATCAGCATTCAGAAGGGAGCTGAAGAAAGTTCTCGATTCAAAGCGCAGTGGAATTTCTGCGGACGACGTGTACGACCCGCGCTAATTTGCTACGATTATTTTTTTTTGATTTAAATTATGTATTACTACTACGACAGCAATAACTTTTTGATGTGACATGATGAATGGTTGGCACAACACTATTTTAGGTCTTTTTGTAAATACAAAGTTTGTAAGTTTAGGGCGGTTATTTGTATGAGCCAACATTCAGCGCTTTCAGTTTTGTGTGGACAAAAGTAACAGCCCTAAACACTAGGATATGTATGCGCAAATAGAAGAAACTAGCAAGTTGTTACTAATTTGTTCGAATGTCTGAAGGCATTACATGTTGACAGAGTTGTCGCTGCAATTCTACACCCTGTAATGCCCCTACACACTCATTTTTGTTGGTATAAAATTGTTCCTTTAAACAAGTTGTAGCGCAAGTCCTATCGTTTGGTGTATAGCGAAATGTTGACACATACAAATCTATCGTACAAATCGGCACGTCTATGGCCTATTTAAGAAAGTAATTTTAAAATCAGTGTATGATATTGTTTGTATATTTATGGTTTTTCTTCCAGGTCAATGTTCCTATTGTATTTCGAGGGCCAAACGGTGCTGCTGCTGGAGTAGCAGCTCAACATTCACAATGCTTTGGAGCATGGTACAGCCATTGTCCAGGACTTAAGGTAAACATATCAGTAATTTTAAAGTATAGCATATAAAATGCAACGTCTCTCTGTTGGATTGTTATTGATAGAGTGGGAATGAATCGGAAGATTGGCACAATGACTAGGTACTTGGAAGTAACACAATCACAGGTTATGGGCGTTATTTGTATTGAAATGTAACAGTTGATTAATTGATTAGGCATGTTCACACAACAAACTATTGTTTTTTCAGGTAATATCGCCTTACAATTCTGAAGACTGCAAGGGGTTACTGAAAGCTGCAATCAGAGACCCGGATCCTGTTGTATTTTTGGAAAATGAACTTTTGTACGGTTCTCAGTACCCCATGTCCGATGAAGCATTATCTAAAGAATTTGTCCTGCCAATTGGAAAAGCCAAGATCGAAAGACCAGGTATTTTGTTGTACAATAAAATTTATATACACAATCCGAATAGCAGAACTGAAAATAGGACTATAATTAAGTCCTGCCGTAAGAAAATTCACAAAATTATTTCTATCAAAATTTTGTTAAGGTAAAACAGGACATATAGGTCTAGATCAGTTTATGAGCTAACGTACTGGCTCTATAGAGTGTACGGATATACATAAACATAATGTACCGAGTAAAATCAAGTTGTGTTTATAAAATTTGTGTTACAGGAAAACATATAACGATAGTCGCCCATTCTAAAGCGGTCGAATTGAGTTTAGAAGCTGCGAAGGACTTAGCAGGCCAAGGCATCGAGAGTGAAGTGATCAATTTGCGATCCCTGCGACCTTTGGACGAAGAAACGATAGGCAAATCTGTAATGAAGACAAATCATCTAATTACTGTAGAACAAGGATGGCCACAGAGCGGTATTGGTTCCGAAATTTGTGCCCGTATTATGGAGAGTAAGTGTTATTTATATAAGAAATTACCTTTTTTAATATGTATGTTGTTTGCTTTCCTCAAAGTGTATTACAGTGTGCTAGCCTGAAAATAGTTAGAAATGCTTAGGAAATAGTTGGGATGAATCCTCGAATCTTATGAAAACTGACATTCATCTTTAATGCTCAGATCCTAAGTCTAACAGCAGAGGTCTAAAATATTAGTATCATATGGGTAGGAAATAATTGGGATGGATCCTCGAATCTTATGAAAGGTTACATTCATCTTTGATGCTCAAATCCCAAGTCTAACAGCAGAGGTCTAAAATATTAGTATCGTATGGGTAGGAAATAGTTGGGATGGATATTCAAATCTTATGAAAACTTATATTCATCTTTAATGTTCAAATCCCAAGTCTAACAGCAGAGGTCTAAACTATTAGGATCGTATGGGTTGAAAGCAAGAAAAAAGAAAGTATCAACAACCTAACAAATCGTTTTAGCATATCGTTTATCGGACTTTAACTGAAGTATTTTAATTGTTATTTTAATACCGGTATTTCATAACATTAGTGTAAACATTGTTTTCTTTTGTTTACTTTGTCAGTTGAGTTTAAAAATTTGTTTTGACATGAGAAAATAATCCCAGGGAAAGGAAAATATGTATATTAATAATTATGTCAGGCATTTTTCTTTTAAGAGAATTATTTAAACTGTAGTTCACATAATCTCCATATAAAATAACAATGTAAGTAAGTAATAATACAATAACCCAGCATTTAATATTTTCCGTATGTACTGTAAAACCCTGGTTAACCGAACTAAAGGGGGTAAGCCGTAGTGGTTATGTTTATAAAAAAATCTCTTCCCAGGCGTATGCTTGCGTTATATAGCGGGGCATAGCATGTTTCGGCAATGTCAGTGTGAATTGTTCCTTAGGAGGGGTGGGAGAGTTAGCAGTGTTGCTTTAGTGGAACCCCCCTCTACCGAATTTGACGGGGCCATCCAGAGATTACATTTTCAACCTACTTTTTGTGTGTAAAACGTTAAAAATAAAGTTTCAGTTATACTGTACTCATAAATAAAAAAGAAATACGTAGTTTGTTTATTTCACAGTTTGATTCTGAGGAGGGAGAAAATAGGCGGCCTAAAGCCGCTACTTGATTTCTAATAGATAGGGACCGGAAAAAATAGCATTTATTTTTTGGAAAAATAGCATTTATTTTCTGGGAAAATAGCATCTATTTTGGTAAAAATAGCATTTATTCTTCTGCATTTTGTACTCATTCATAATTAATATAAAAAGCTTAATTACAAACTAAAAGTTTTTTTAAATCATCATCCCACAGAAAATTCAAAAATTAGTTAGAAAACTAAGAATTTAGAGAGTTTAAAAAACATATATATATATATATACATAAAAGTATTATGTAACGTTCATGCTATAAAATACAGGTCAATAAATACAAAATAATATAAATACAATAAAGAAAATTCTGACTAACTTCACTCAATATCTGAAAGACTAAATTAATAAATTATTAATGTATGCTTCAAATTACTTCTTCATGAAATGTGCTTCAAATGAAATAATTGCACCGAGGAACTAAAAACTAAAATCAACTTGAATGCAAGTTGCATTCTTGCAAGGTATTTAAAAGTATGAAAATAAATTGAAATTTGAAGAACCTCACATAGGAACTAAAATAATTAAAACACAAAATTTACACAAACTAAAACATTACCAAAATTTTCCCTGACTTTCCAGGTTTGTGGCAGCCCTGTAAAATATAATTTTATAGAAAAGAAAAAATATAGTTACAAGAAAATTTTATTTTTTAATTATAGTCTACACATACAAAAACTGATTTATTTGGAGGTTATAAAGTCCGTCGGCACTGTATTGCTGGGCCTGATCAAATACCGTAATACTGGTTCGACCCATTTTACAACAAAATTCTATATCACGAATGAAAAACTAAGCACAAATTAACTCGCGTCTCGCATAGTCATAGTCCAGTTGTAGTTGTAGACTTCAGGGAGTGTATGCGTTCAACGGAACAGCGGCTGCTGTTACGTCAGCCGGACGCTGCCGAGTTCAAGACTTCAGGGAGTGTATGCGCTCAACGGAACAGCGGCAGCTGTTGCGTCAGCCGGACCGGACGCTGCCAGTCATTAGAACATTAGCAAGTACACAGTGAATTTAATTATCCGAACAAATTGATTGTCAGAAGTCCCTCAGTCCTAATTAGTTATCGACGCTCTACTATAACTTCATAAAATTAACGTCTAATTGTAAATAAACGGAATTCGAAATCATATCTCACTGCTCACTAAAAATGAATCGAATGATGCTTGGCCGTCGGGACTTTTTTTACTGTCCGCGAGACAAGAAAAGCTTTGAATCCAATATGAAAATTAATTGTTGTCAGGATGTTTAAAGTCGATTGCAATTTGTATACAATCAATTATCATGCAATCAAAAAACTATTTACATGTCAGTCCGAACCGTTAAAATAGCGTCTTAAAACTTTGTATACAGAAACGAAATATAGTAGGCCTACTAAGCATAACCTCTGTCTTAAATTATATTCTTTTATGAAAAATTGCATTAATAAAACTATATAATAACGAAATAAGCTACTGTTAGTATTTACGCCATTTTGGAAACAATCTATATTTACGATTTTAGTAATAATAAATCACCAATTTTTCGAAAAATCGTCTTTTTTGCAAAAAATCGTGGATTTTGCGTTTTTCGCAATTAAACGTGGGATTTCGCAAAAAAATCGCACTTATCGCAAAATGGTCCCTACTAATAGATGTTTAAGTTGTAGAAAAATATTATAATTTTGATTAAAAAAATAAATATTGTACAAACAATAGGGCTATTATTTTTGGATTTCCGACTTTCGGAGGCGTTTCGGATAACCCAGGTTTCGGTTGACCCGAGTTTGGTTAACCGGGGTTTTACTGTAATTAAATATTTGCATTTCATATTCTCTTTTAAAAATGGATTTTCTCATTTAGATAATTTGATTGATTCACTGAAACAAAGTGAACATTCTTTCCTGCAAAGTTTGGTCAGGGAAAAGGTACTTTAGTCTGGGGGAAGTTGGTCAAACACTAGCAACCCTGAACTCCATCAATATCAACTAGAGTCCCTGAAATTTTTACCTCCAACAACCTCTATTTTATGAGTTTGAAAAAGTTGCCAATATGCTAAAAGTTAGTTTAAATGACTATAGGAAGATCCCCACTCTTGATATTTGTTGAGGTGTGCCAAACTTTGTCTCAACCCTATACTAGCCCCTTACATAATATATGACTATCGACCTGAGATAGCATGCCTGTAACATATAATAGGGGGATTCATGCAATTTGTGCTAAATGCTTAACGTGTTATCATGCTAAACTGCTATTTGAATTTTGAGTGAAGGACCCCTTGTGCTAATGTGCTATAGTGTTATTTGCTAAAGTAAGGTTATCCTTGTTCAGTTTTGTTCAGGTTATAATAGTTTTGTGAGTTTGTGTGCTTGATGAAGTAACTTTTAATTGAAATGCCAAAGACAAGTAGAAAGGAAAAGTCCTCCTCCTTTAATTGTTCAAGTTGATTGTAAATAAAAACACCATTTTCATAAAATCAATATATTTTTTATTTATTTTGTAAAAAAGGATTTCTAATAACAAAAAATTGACAGTAAAAATATGTCCAGGATAGCAGGCCTTGTGGCCTTGTCCCCTCCGAGGATCCAGAAATTACTGTACTACCTGAAAAATAATAAATTGAAGAATATTAATATTTGAGTAATTTATTACTGGCATAATTAATATGAAATGGGTTCATTCATAGGGTTTCTTTTTAGAAAATACTTGTTATATTTATATATCACTGTACTTAGAACATTCTAAAGATTGATTTAGTATATAGTTTATTACATTATTTTGATTACATCACTCTTTTTACAGTTCTTTAGACTGAACCTGTAATACCCTACGCACTTTATAATTCGTGAATTATATTTTAGATAAAATTAGGCCTCATTTTCTGCATTTTTTTGGAAACATATTTTGTGTATTCGTGATCTAGGCTAAATGTCTAAAGTTTAGAATATGCCTCTTTACCATATTCTTTAGTTTGTAAAAGAGATTTTTTTCCCTACTTACTAAATAATGTATATATAACATTTTTGTGTATTTATAACAAGATAGGCCTCTTTTTGGTTCCTTTTTGCTAATATATTTGTGCAAACAAAATCAAATACAAAGAAATGTTCTCTGTACTTTTCTGAACACGAAAATGTATAAATGTACTTTACTAAAATGGTTTAGATAGGTGTTTAAATGAAAATGTGTTCCAGTAGTAAAAATGTGCCTGCCAATATAGAAATATCCAACTGCCAGATGGAGGGTTAACAAGAAAGTAAAAAAAAAGAAAGAGAAAAGAAAGAAAATTATCTCAAACTTCGTCGGATTCTCGGAAATTAAAGCTAGGAGAAGATGTTTATTATCCTTGCTCCATCGTTTCCCCGATTCCTTCCGAATTCTTTTCTTGGATTCGAAATTATTATTATTATTTTCCATCTCAAATAAAACAAGTACATGAAAAACACAAAATTATAACAAATAACCTGTTGTTGATTCTTGCTGAAAACCTCAAATTACCTTCCCCAAGAGTTTTACGACGTTAACACTGGTTTAGCAGACCCCAGAGCGTGCTAAAGTCGACTCTAAATAGCACACTTCTGTCAAACAAGTTTCTCGATTTTAACACACTTAACATGTTTAGCACAGGTTGCATGAATCCCCCTAGTTTAAACTGTGCTTTGTTGTTTATGTGTGACTTCTGTTTTTATAGGTGAAGTGTTCTATCACCTAGATTCTCCAGCTATCCGTGTAACAGGAGTGGACGCTCCAATGCCGTATACAAAGAGTTTAGAAATCGCTGCTCTTCCTCAACCTTCCGACATCGTCTTTGCTGTTAAGAAAGTGCTCGGAGTCAAATAATACTGTTTGAGTTTTCAGTGCAACTAGAAAACTATTCTGAATTCTTGTAGATACATTTTTTTTAAATAAAATTTGACCACGATTTAGTGACAGGAGGTCATAGTTAAGCCTCCTAAACGTGGGTGTATATTGTACATTAAATAATATTTATTGAATAATATATGATGTCATTGTTTTTTATTTATGTTTTAACATAAAAATTTTATAAATTGTTATTGATTTGCTTTACAATATACTAACTTGTATATAAGTTGCTACAACTTGTATATAAAATTGAATATTGTGTACAAATAAATTTGTAAATTTAAGTCTTAACATGTGATTTGCTTTTCCTTTTCTCAAAGTCTTAGATTACGAATGCCGGAATGGAGTGATAAAGTTTACATAGTATCTGTACATTACGCTAGGGTACAGAATCTCCCACTCATCCTGCACCATAGACAAACCGCATAACACGGCCTTTGATAAGTCCCACCCAGCCATAAATCGACATATGTATTCTACGTTGATCCTGTTTTTAACTTAGAAACCCTTCCTGCCAAAAAAAAAAATTTTTTGACAAACATTTACTACACTTTTCCCAAATTTTACATCAGCCATATTTTTTATGGACTTTTGTCATACAGTAGACAAACTACGGCCCCTCTTAACCGGGCCGACTGAGAGCCTGGCCGGTTACCTGTTTGGCTGGTTGATCCAAGTTTGCCGTAAAAAATAGATTTTTGTTAAAAAATAACCTACATATTTCATAAATAAACAAGCAAATAAGACGTTATGCAACTCATTTTACTGTATATACATAAACAAACACCAACAAATTAAACATTTTAAACTTACATAAACTGTGAAAACTGAATTTGCATATACTGTATCATTGTTTTAAAAAAAATCAGTTACCGTATATTTTTCTATTCTTTAACTTTCAAAGATCTCTTTAAAGTCAATATGTTACAAATATTACATATTTTGTCGCCACGAAATTCAGTAAAGGTTCCGACGAAGAAAAAGAAATAAAGGATGCCGCTTTGTGAATTGATTGTAAGAAAAAATACAGTTGCCGCAGAAGCAAGAGGGGAATCAAACTCACGGTCCCCCTCCCCTGTTCTGCCGGTCGCAACACTTTAGTTTTTTGGCCGCTAGTTTGGATTAGGCTTAGAGGGTCCGGGCGATTGGAATTTTGGTGAGAACACTACATTGCACACCTAAAGTTGCATCACCCTGCTTTATTTTCCGGGAAATGTCCATCAAACAATCAATGTTTGACACTTCGGCCAGTTACAGTAACATAATCTGTAAGAGAAAAAACTCTGTTGTTCCATGGGATAGGCCGGTTGATCCGAGGCCGGTTAAGAGGGGTTCTACTGTGCTTTAAATTACGCCGATATTTCATAGAAACTAGCGCAAATTGATTGTTTTTTATTGTTCCTGGTTTACAAAACTACAATTGAATTCTTACAAATAAACATAATATTTTTACAAACAACAAAAATAACCTGCTCACAAAATACGGCAGAAACAATAATGGAAACCCCGAGGTAATATAACCTGTGCGAGGTGGTTTTAAAACATGTATTCATACATCAAAGAAAAAGTTGAGTGATGTGCAGCCGACAGAGTTCCCAATAAACACACACTACTATATACATTTAAATCTAAACAAATTTTAACCCTGCAACTGTCAGACTACTCAATTTGAGTGGTCGTGGCACGTGAAAACGATCAATTTTGACAACTCTACTTGTAATGCATATTTCACCCACTAAAAACTATCCAATCGCAATAAATCAAAAACCGTTGGAAAGGAAATGATCTAAACTTTAATTTTTGCATTTACAAGTTTTTTTCTAAACCGTATATTTACATACGTAATCATCGTTAAAGTTTTTAGTTTTCTAAAAGCCAATGTCGCGCGAATTTTAATGCACCAAAAGTACCTTTAATTCCAGTTTCTATGTCTTTTAATACAGCCCGCCCGGTATTTTTCTGAGTTATATCTGTATACTGAAGGATTCATCACACTTTTACCTATCTGAAAATGCCATCCAATCCAAAATCAGACAAATAGTTCCAAAGATATGGAATTGTCTGTAAACCTTTGCAATTGAGCAGATTTCAACCAATAAAACAACACATTTTGCGTTCGAGATATCTTTTATAATTAGAATTATTTCAATAGACGTTTTGATATCGATTTATAGACCAAAGTTCAATCTTTCATTTGGTGTAAAGCAAACTATATATGACTTTTTAGATGTTATTCAAACAGCAGTTTAAAGTTCATATTTGCACAGAATTCATACTACCGCTTGAGTTTGCAAAACAAGGATGTTTCCATTGTCTTCAACGGTCATATTTTGAATTTCCTTTGTCCGCACGAGGTTTCATTTGTTTCATCTTACTTTTGTAATTCAATTGATTGTAAAACACTTTTATGATGAGGTAATATACAAGTATACAGTTCAATTCTTTGATTTATTCTCTACACTTTGTTTTAATAATATTTCATTTTTGAGCAAAGCATATATTAGTAAATTACGTTTCAAATTAGGCGGTTTTGTTAGCAATCGTGTATTTGGAACACAAAAACTGGTGTTTTCAAAATAAGAAATTTGAAATCGATAAATGTTTTTATACAGTTCTATTTAGAACTAAATTACAAAACTTTTTTACATTTACAAAAAAACTACAAGAAATGTTTACGTCTTGTTATGTAGGCCTAAAGTTGAACTTTTTCCTTTCATTACTGAACATTTTTTGCTTCTTGAGCTAATAACTTTTACAATTTTACATCAATAAATTTTTTAATTACATATATGGATTTTTTGAACCTTTCTCTACAAAAAAGGTACAGAACACTTTTGGATTGGTATACAATTACTATATTTGGCGAATTTTTGAAAATATGCTTGCACACGCACCGAAATGACTTGGCGTTGCAAAACATTAACATGGACAGTTGTAGGGTTAACTTCTAGTCTATTTATAAACAACGCATAAAAACGGATATAATTTACTTATACAGGGTGTATAAAAAAAACCTTTCAAAACTTCGGGATATGATTCCTCATACAAAAAGTTCATATAAACACAGGTCCGAAAATACTTCGTTTTCCAGATATCAGCCATTTTGTTTTTTTGTACAAAATAATTCATATCTAGAGAACGGTTCGACTGATTGAGCTCAAACTTGACATGAAGTTTAACCTTACAATGATATATCTCAAGAAAAATCAGCGATTAAATCCAATCATGCGTTTAAAAATGGCAACTGTTTGAATATTTCAAACCTACATTACTCAAAAACCGTACATTTAAAAAAAATGTCAAGACACCTTTTTTGTAGCCTTTTTGATTCCCTATCGGATGGTGTAACTGCCAAAACAATCGGATGAATGATAATAGGTTATGTGTAATAATTGATTTGTTCAACCCGGCGTCCTATACCAACACAGTAAATACTACAATATTGTTTGCACATTTGCTGTCATTATCTTTAGCTTAGGTATTATCCTTCATCCGATTGTTTTGACAGTTACACTATCCGGTAGGGAATCAAAAGGGCTACAAAAAAGGTGACTTGGCATTTCTTGTTAAAATGTACAGTTTTTGAGTAATTTAGGTTTGAAATTTTCAAACAGCCGCCATTTTGAAACTCATGATTGGATTTAATCGCTTATTTTTCTTGAGATATATCGTTGTTAGGTTAAACTTCGTGCCAAGTTTGAACTCAATCGATCAAACCGTTTGAATTATTTTGTACAAAAAACAAAATGGCGGATATCTCTAAAACGAAGCGTTTTCAAACCTATGTTTATATATACTTTTTTCTTCCTTTTTGTATGAGGAATCATACCCCAAATTCCTGAAAGGTTTTTTTTATACACCCTGTATACCTACAACACAGATCCATTATAAGTGTCTTACAAAAGCAAACATTCTTTTTTTTTTAAATAGGTACCTGAAAAATTTCACGATATATTATGTTGATCGTAAATATACACCATACACAGGCACTTGGACTTAGCACACATACTTGCAAAAATATAACACCAAAACAACAATCAAGATTTTACATTAAAATAAGAATGTACATCTTCAAGTTCGAGCAAAATATTACGCAGCAAACTGGAGAATTTATGTCTGAACATGATTTAATACTTTCTTTCAAACAACTAAAAAATGTAGGTGCTAGATATGCATAAGATTTTGTATAAAAGTGAAATTTGGTTTAGGTACAAAAACATTTGATCCATTGCGCAATGTCAAAGCTCTTGGCCCTAGAGCTCTGTCAAAAAAGAATCTCAATACTACTTCATAGCTAAAAAGTTTTTAAATGGTAATATATTCAGTTTTTTTTTTAAAGAGGTGTGTTCGGTTTTGTGCGATAAAATACAAACAAAATTCTTCTGCAGTTAAACCCAACAATGATCTAGCCCAAGAAAAATAAGCGATTATATCCAATCATGCGTTTCAAAAAGGCGGCTGTTTGAAATTTTCGAACCCCGTACATTTTAACAAAAAATTTCATGACACCTTTTCGTAGCACTTTTGATTCTCTATCGGATGATGTAACTGTCAAAACAATCGAATGAATGATAATAGGTAAGTTAAAGCATATGTACATACAATATTGTTGTGTTTACTGTGTTGGTATAGGATGCCGGGTTGAACAAACTAATTTTACACTATTTCCATCCATCAGATTGTTTTGACAGTTACACCATCCGATAGGGAATCAAAAGGGCTACAAAGAAGGTGTCTTGACATTTTTTGTTAAAATGTACGTTTTTTGGGTAATTTAGTTTTTAAATTTTCAAACAACCGCCATTTTGAAACGCATGATTGGATATAATCGCTTATTTTTCTTTCTTGAAATAGATCATTGTTAGTTGAAACTTCATGCCAAGTTTGAACCGAATCTGTCAACAAATTTTTCTAGACATGAATTATTTTGTAAAAAAACAAAATGGTGGATATCTATAAAACAAAGGGTTTTAGGGCACATGCTTATAGGAACTGTTTTATTTAATTAACCCACTCCAGAAGTTTGGCGTCCTATTTAAAAAACACCCTGTATACATGGTCTGCTTTGGTATTGAGATAAAGTGTTTGTTAAAAACTGATGGGCTGCTCCGTATAGCAAGGGGAGGGGGGGGGGGGTTGGCCCTGAGACCAAAAATTTTCGGAAAAATCCAATTTACGACTATAACTAAAAAATATAATAAAAAAAAAAATATTTTAAACATGCTTTCCTATCCATGAATAACATACCCAAAAAGCATTGGGCGTACTCTTGCGAAGTACCGAAAACATCACGCCCCATCTTTTTTGGGTGCGTTTATTTTGTGAAAAGTAAAAAGATTGCAAGCTATCAAGTCTCATTACAATATCAGATTCGTTGAGGAAGAATGAATTTTATATGTGGGTTATTTTTTAGTTCGAGTCTATGTTATTCATGAATAGGAAAGCATGTTTAAAAAAAATTTCATTTATTTTAATATTCAGTCTGATTTTGGGCAACTACCACTGTTTATTGTTTGCTCGGGTAAGGATTGGGTAGCTCCATTGTTATGATTATCAAAATAGAATATTCTGGTGTTGACATTAAACTGTCTACCATATTGGAAATAAATTTCAATAAGTGTGATTTTAATTATAATAAGATATAAACTTCTTTGATATTTACAGTCAACATTTTCGATTATCTCTTGTAGCTTCAGAGTTATTCCACTCCTACTCTTATATCAATTACTCTGTACAATCCAATTTTCAGTCTTTGAATCCAAATAAATAAATTTGGTGAGAGTTTACGATTAATGTGTCACAAAGTCCATTTGAAAACACTACCATTATAATATTTGCCTCAAAAGTATAATAATACTATTGGACTTTTTATTGTAGATTCTTTGATTTTCTTGAAAGGTACAGAAAATCTTTAGGAAAAATAATTACATAATTTGATTTCTTATTTTGTTCTACACTTGGTTGCGTAAAATATAATATTGACCTGATTTACTATGTTCTTGGGACTGTGGTACACAGGGATAACAAATTTCTTTGCATTTCGCTATATTCAGTATCGTGTTTTCGACATATCGCAAGATCATGTATCATTAGCTAAAAAAATATCAAAAATTATATATTCATTTTACAACTAAAATTGATAATTTTTCACATATATTTTTAGGTTTTTTAATGAAAATAATTTTCTAAAAAAGTTTTAAGAATCGGATAATTAATTTACAGTGAAAGCTGCCATTTTATCTTTATGCTTGTGAACTTTTAGGTTAGAAGTGTTACCTGAAGTTTTTAAAACTTCTCACATAATGGCCTCAGACTTGCTGACCTGAATGAAGTATTCCCACACATCACTTCTGCTAGGAGGACCTATAACTACCAATAATTAGCTAAAAATCTCGTGTAAAAAGATATGTTACAAAACAACACTGAAACTTGAAAGGCACAACAAACTCTAACACTCGAAAAGTCATTTAACCCTTTCCACTCGAGTGTCGGGGCAGCCCCGTACCCTACTAATCCGCACGAACTCCTATGTCGGGCGAGCCCCGAACTCGCTATGATAACGTTCTTTGATTGCATTTGAACAGACGTAGTTACTTTGATGACCGCTATTGTTGAAGTTTGAGATGTGCTGCTATCTGTGGAATTTTTTTAGGACCATTTGAGTTCAGTTTCTGTAGTAAATTAATCTTAGAAAATGTAACGTTTGCTGTCTTTGGCCGGTCTGTTAAGAGCTGTCTGCTCTCGCCGTTGTTTGGTTCCTACTTACTACGCAGTGTTTTAGTGAGCTTACGCGTTGTTTAGTTTTGTTGTACTAGGTTATCGTGTGTAATTTCACAGTTTATTTTTGAATATTGTTATTTTTATAATAATTATTATTGTTGTGAAATAAAATGAACGAAGACGATGGCAGTTTGTTACAAAAATGAAGGCGACGGAACTTTTGTTTCGAACCTGAGTGATAAAATATTACCAATCAGTTTTGAAAAAAGCTTCCTACTAGTTTTGATCTACATAATACTGTTGTTAAGCAATATAATAAATAGTTGAGGCAATTTTGTACAAGTTGGTGTCAAAACTAATTGTTTTCATAAAAACTAATTTTTTACAAAAAACTTGTTTTTCAATTATAATTTTTTTACAATTTATTATTGTGTCTAAAACATGTGTAAACCACTTAATTTTGTTTATAATGATATAGACAACAAAAGACAAGCAACAAATATAGGTCTACCCATTAAAAATTTTTCCAAAATTCTTGTTTATTCCAGTTTTTTGTTACAAATTTTTATTTTTTTCAATAATTAAAAACATATACTTGAAAATAAAAATATATGTTTTTTTTCATACCAATCTATACTTTAGTCATAGAAGAAACTACAAAAAAAAAAAAATCAGCCTTTTAGAAATGACAGAAATACTTTTTTTGGAGTAAACATGTTACAGTGCAATATTCGCTCAAAATTAATCTGACCTGATAGCATCACTAGGTCCCCAGTAATTCGAGTGAAAGGGTTAAGCGAGGGAGAGGCAACAGACAAAAGACAAAGTGTATAATATAACACTGCAAATATTACCATAAGAGGTAATGTAGTAAAATAATTTGAAGAAATTTCTAAATAAGTTTCATTATTTGTAATGATTCAGGCTAGGCCTAACCTAAAACAATTCTATTGAGTAATCGAAGCTGGATCTTAACACCTTCAGTGCTGTGCACGGTTAAACCCGCAAAACGTGTTCTTCCCCATGACTGTAGGCCTACACCTGTCCCATTCACTTTACATTGGAAAAGAGGCAGTTCAGTCGTTGTCTGTAGCAATTTGTTTTACCCGAGTAGTTGGTAGGAACTCTTTCACGAGTCCAGGTCCAGTAGCCTAGGAAAATAGCGACTACAAAGCAACTTACGATCGTTTATATTGAGCGCCATCTTGTAATTCATAAGCGGACCCTCCTATGCATTGGCGGATCCAGGGGGGGGGGGGGCTACAGGGTTATTATATTTTTGTTTTGTTTATTGCGTAGTTTCAGACAACATAACTTGTATCAAATATTTCACCCACTAAATATTAACCAATCTCAATAAAACAAAAACCATTGGAAAGCAAATGATTTAAACTTTAAT
Organism: Philaenus spumarius; assembly: GCA_018207615.1. Classification (NCBI taxonomy): domain Eukaryota; kingdom Metazoa; phylum Arthropoda; class Insecta; order Hemiptera; family Aphrophoridae; genus Philaenus; species Philaenus spumarius. Next base: position 139,774 of record JAGFPH010000282.1, on the reverse strand, counting down.
TTTTGTATTTACAAAATTCTTCCAAAACTTATATTAATATTGTAATCTTCGTTGTAATATTGTAGTATAAATCAACTGATGCCGCACGAGAAAGCACAAGCAAATGACTCAAAACTCGTCACTCAAGGCACATAACCGCTAAACAGACTTGTTTTGAGAAGATAAGGACACCTATGGGTTCGTCAAGATTTGAACTTTCTACCATGATCTTCCAATCATTCGTCACATTTATAGTTTCTTAGATATGAAGTTTTCTGTGAACCCTTGCAATTGGACAGTTTTTAACCAATGAGAAAGCACACATTGTAATTGATGTATCTATTACAAATTGATATATTTGTATATAATGATATATTTTTATATCTATTTGAAGTGCAAGTTCTATATTTTCGTTTTAAATAAGGAAAACCTTGTTTAGTGTTCTGAGGCTATTCGGGTATTTCCGTGAAATATGTACATTTTCAACGCCCTAGGCGCGTTGGTGAACTGACATTAGACCACATGGACATTCGGCCACACTTTTGGGGCAACTACCTGGGTTGGGTCAGCTAGGGATATGTAAATCCTAGCTGGTGGAATTTTAAAGAAGGGTGGTGGAGCGGGGTTGGAAGATATATTAAAGGGGATGGTCGGTTAAACTGATTCATTTATGATTTTCCGTAAAGTGTCACCCTTTGGATAACGGTACAAAGTATTACCCATTCCGCACCCTGTACCGTGTCATATCTAGGTTAGGTTAGGTTAGATTTACCTGTGATATAATAAACTAATTTGGCAAAACTTATTATGAGGACGAGACGGAGTAGTGTAGTAGTAGCGGGTGCACCAGCCCTTGGGCCTACGACCAACCCCTTTAATATCTTCCAACCTCCATCCCCCCCACCCTTCCTTAAAAATGTGGTGAATTGTCCGGCAAGTAATATTTACATATCCCTAGCTGACCAAACCCAGGTAGTTGCCCCAAAAGTGTGGTCGAATGTCCGCATATTTTCATATGTGGTCGAATGTCCGGTAACCAGGCGCGTTAAGCCGTTACCTTTTCCCGTCTGGCTCGAACTGTATACTTTAGGTTTGTCAGATTTTTGTTTAGTTGTTCTAATAAGGCTATTTAAAATTTTCAAGTATACAGTTCAATTTTATGATTTATTCTCTACAATTTGTTACAATTAAATTCCATTTTTGGGAAAAGCATATAGGCCTAATCCTTAATTTCTATTCAAAATGGGTGCTCGTGAAATAGTCTAAAAAGACGTTTTCAAGCACTGTATTCCAACAAAATTATTCTATTAACCCCCCGGATAGGAGACAGCCCCCTCCTTGAAAACTGGCTGGATCCGCCCATGCTCCTATGCCGTACCACTGAAAGTGTTAATCAGCTGTTTTATATCTTATTTTAGAGATCAGCTGTTAATAAGCTAAATTGTGAACTAACTACAGAATTAGTTTAGAAAATTTGTTTGTTTTTCGGCAAGATTCCCTGTAAATTTACACTTTTTGAAATTTTATTCATATCCACACAAAGAAGCATTCTAACAACACTAACATCATTAGGTAAAACTCTATAAATAGGTGTTCTTAGAACAGGAATCTTTATACAGGGTCAATCAATGTAACGGGATGATGGAATGAAATAATTGGTTGTTGAAAAAATGTAAAAAAAAAATTGAACCTACAAGAATAGCCATTATGGGTACAATACGAATAAAAATTATTTTTTGAACACTATGTCTACCAAATGTCCTCCATTGCAGTTAAGGCTTTCTTGGAGCCTGGCCTGGAAGTTTCGCATGACCTCTCGCAGCATGTTGACAAGTATTGCCGCAACCTTGTCCACAATTAGTTTTTTGAGGGCCTGAATGGTTGTGGGTGGATCTGCTTAAAACATTTTTGTTTCTAGGTATCCCAATAAAAAAAAATCGCAAGCAGTTAAATCGGTCGAGCGAGGGACCAAGGGATATTGACATGAGAAATGACATGGCCCAGGAACAAAGCATTTACAGCATTCATTGAAATTTTACAGTATGTGGCTGGTAGCCCCATCTTGTTAGAAAAGTGTCAGATTATTAACTGGAAAACCGGCATTTTGTGGTGTGAGAAATTTGTGAATCATTTCAATATAACGCTGAGAATTAACAGTCGTCGAGTTACCAGCCTCATCCTCGAAGAAAAATCAGGGTGTCTAGAGATATGACCTTTTGAAATTCCCTGACTAAATAACTTTTCCCTGACCAATTTTAGAAAAAGCACAAACAAAACCATTCTAATTTAATTTTAGTAAATCAATCAAATTATATTGGTGAGCAAATAAATTTTTAGGGAATTAATTAAATATTTAATTAAACACGGTAATATTATAACAGTTCAATATTTAACACTATCTATGTTAATGTACCAACCTCCAGGAGTTGCAAATTACACATTTATGACCATAAATATTGAATTAAACAATGAATTATTTAAATTATATATTATTACGTTATAACAAAAGAAATAACTACAGTAAATGGTTTTTGTAATCCTGCTACCAGTACAGATTTGCATTGAATATTTAATTAATTGATACGAAGATACCCAAATTCGAAAACTTTTAATAATAAAACTAAAATTTTTAGAAATAGCATGTTAGAGAAAGGTTTCAAAGTCATATCAAGGCAAGTGCATTGGAACAAGCTGCCACAATCACTCGCTTAACTTGCCGATAATTGTTTTTACATGTCAGAATACATAATTTTCTTATTGATTAATTTAGAAGTTCATCTTATCTTTAATGTTTATTTTCTCAATTAAAAATTGTATTAATCTATGATTTTAAATAGTTATTTTAAACTATTTTCCTTAGAAATGTTATTTTTTCCTGACCTTAATCAAAATTCCCTGATTTTTCCAGAAAAGTCAAATTCCCTGACTTTTCCCTATTTTTCCTGTTGCTAGACACCCTGGAAAATAGACCAATGATTCCACTAGCCGAAATTGCGCACTGAGAGGTTGAAATGCGCCTCGTCACTCATCCACATGATCTCTTGGGCGTCATTTTCTTCAAAAATCCTGAGCATAATTTCACAAAATTCAATTCTTATTGCGCAATTTGAAGTTTGTAAGGGTGGAAATTAAGGTCCTTATGGAGAATCCTTCTCACAGATGCGTCACTTATTCCAATGCGAAGGGCATGTTGTTTGGCTGATCGATGTGGACTTCTAACCATAGCCTCTTGAACAACTGCAATGTTTTCAGGTGTTCGAACAGTTTTTACACTCAAAGTTATTTATCCGTGTTCGAATCGCATTAACAGGCTGGTTACGCGGTGTGTTAAAATGACAACGAGTTTGCACAAAACTTTGATAATACGCTTTCACCACGTAACCGCATTATTAATCCGTCCAACGATCCATTGCAACTGGTGGTAGATTGTGCAGGTAGTGACGTGCCAGTTGCCTTCCCCCCACTACCTCCCAACTTTGTTTCAAGGCCACCTACAATCATTTTTTTTCGTATTGTACCCATAATGGCAATTCTTGCTGCACTTTCAATTATTTAGTAAGAAAATATTTCAAACCAATTACTTCATTCCATCAACCCGTTTCATTGACAGACCCTGTTTATTAGTAAAGATATACAGATATACCGGGTGAAAGAAACACTTGTATGCTATAAAATATTTATTTATAAAGTACATACAGTATATACATTACAACATTATTTACCTTACTTTGATAAACAAACTATAGTAAATTTGTTGTTATTAACCTTCGACACATTAATTTTGCTTAAACTGTGTGATATATAGTTCTACCACAGATTTAACATTCAGTTAATATTAATACCCTAGAAATCAACCAACTGAATATAATAAGATAATGATTAGTCATTTTACCTAGTTATCTTTTCCACAGAAGATGCTTAGGGAATTATGGGTATTATAAATTTGTATTTTATTCTAATTTCAGTTTGATAAAAAAAATCATTTAATTAAATCAGGTCAGAATTAAAGTTTTGTGAATTTAAAATTAAAACAGCTGGTTATGTCGGACATTTATGAGAAATTATATATTATTTAATTTTTGGCCGAAACAAAATATTTTTGTAAGACCACGTCAATACAATTACATTAAAAAATTTGCAATACAACCACCTTAAGGTTTTATAATATAAATTAATTAATTTACAAGTAATAGTTTACAATAATTTAAAGTTATTTAAAAAAATATTAATAAAAATACAGAAGAAACCCAATACTTAGCAGATTGAGACCAGACCTGATAAATAGTTTAGTACTGTTAACGGAGAAATACTGAAATAAATAAAACATTACTAAGTATGTAAACGCACGTGTATACATCTAAAGTACAAACAAATTCAGTACTTCAAATATGTATTATTTTTACAAAGAAATGATTTATGAAATATAAAACTTATAAAAACAATAAGTCATTTCAAAATATTTAAATACGTTTTGAAATGACATTTTTTAGAGTTATTTGCATCAAAATGAATAGTCATGTTTAGTATGAGCATCGGGTGATGTAGGCGTTCGAGGATGCGATGATTTCAACGTCGGTGTTACACTCTTCGCCCTTCGATGTTTTAACGATGTGTAAGGTGAACTCGCTCTTGAGAAATGTTCTTGAGCGTATAGAAGCACTCCTATATCTCTGTGCCCTGCTTCCATAGCAATATTAAGGGCTGTACTTCCATCCTAAAAACAAAGATAACATGAGGCAAAAACAATACAAATAGTGAGAGAAAGGATTCCTGCCAACTGATGGTCAGATTGTTAAATATGTATTATGGGAACAATAGATAGGGAAGTAGGTTTGCATGACATGACTCCACAGAGACAAGGTGCTAGTAGTTACGGAATGTTGCGACCCCGCACGGGGGGTACAGATTAGCTGTACCTATTAAGAGGGTTTTGGCATCCCTCGCGGTCCCGAGTCAAACATACACAACATTTACAACACACACATAAATTAAACCATTATTTTTATACCGGTACTTTCATATTCTCTTAGGGTATTCGGGGTTGAACAAACAGAAAACAATATTAATAGTCCAGACAGTAGGGGATAAAAATGGAATTTGCCTTACAAAAGATGCGTACACACGATTTTAAAATAATGTCGTTCAAGTAGAGATGATAAATGCGGTTTTGACATTCGAGGTGGGGGGGGGGGGGGTTCACCGCAAGCCACCATCCAGAATGAAAGGTGCAACAAATAGGTTTTCATGAAATAACTCGATAACTTTTATTCGTATCAGAAAAATGCAGTAAATCAGTAAGTAAGTTAATGCCGTTAAAAATTTTACAATGCAATGGGCAAAAGTCAAAACATCACATGTGTACATAAAATTACAAATGTGTTTTCAAAAATAAAAATTGTTACATTTCTAGGCACGTTATTTTTAGAAACTAGATTATATTGCTAGATTCGATCGATCGCATTGCAAATAAATAATTCAATGAGTAAAAGGCCCATACCCTTGAACCACTTAAAATAAGAGCATTGAATCTGATTTCAAACATCTGTAATTGCTAATAGGTGTTGATTAAATAATTTATATTGCTGGTACATAAAACCATTATAAGATTTACTCAAGCTAACGTAAAGAGTAAAAAGGACTAGTATTACCTTTAAGTAAGGTATTTTAATGAAATGCTGCATACAAAAAATGCAAAATTGTTCAGCTGTTTTCAAGAAATCTTATAGTTTGGGTATAAAAGTAACTCCTACCTCAAACTATAGAAAAGAAAACAAAGTTGAAGAAGACACAATTCTCCACATTTTTGTTATGTGTATACATTTTCCTTGTAAGTCTAATTGATAAGGAACAAGGAGGAAAACATTTTTAACCCTTCGCACGCTGAATAAAATTTGCCTTATTTTACCTCAACGCTGAAATAACTTAAAATTTTTTTAGTTTTTTCTTCAAAGTTAATTTTTGTTTTTGTTTTGTATGTGAAAGGGTAATTTAAAAAAAATATCATTATTGGGTTTTGGTTGCATTTACAATTTTTATTACGTAAAACAAAATAACAGTAAAAAAACTTTTCTTCTAAAAAAACACAAATTTTAGTTTTTGATTATTTTTAAATTCTAGCAGTAATATTATGAAATTATATATAAAAAATACAAGTTGATGTTAAAAATACAAAAAAAAAAAAAACATTATTTTACAATTATTAGTATGTTGGAGAAGTATGATATATCTCAAAACACTTATCAGGGTGCAGAGACGGCTTCACTCAAATACTGATAATATATATACAAAAGAAATAAAACGTCAACAAAAAATGTTTACAACCCAAACTAAATACTACTAACTATCTATAAAAACAATTCTTCTTCAAAACAAAGCTCAAATACAAACACGGAGGGCGTCTCACATCAGACTAGTATGACTGCGAGTTTAGCCGTTATACGCGCTGTAGAAGCTATAGAATGCTTTCGCCGCCGGGTAATTCCAGACATAATAACGCCCCCGTCCACTGCCTTGAGGCGTATAACATTAAACAAAACATATTTCTCTTCGTAAATAGACAGCGGACATGCCTCTGCATTCTACCGGAACTTTAGTGAACTACCTAATTAACTAGAGGTTAAAATATATTTTTGCGACTTTAGCCGTAATACGCGTTTGGGTCAAAGTCTACTGTTGCGGTTATACTCGTTTGCCGCGTGGGAAGGGTTAAT
>JAGFPH010000282.1:62129-97286 GCA_018207615.1 Philaenus spumarius | reverse complement strand
GAAAAATTTCGGAGAAATTGAGAAAAAACACTTTTTTTTTATTTTCTTTCGTTCACGATATCTCACGAACGAATTAACCGATTTTGACCGGACTGGTAGCGATCGACGTCGCTTTTCAAGGTTAAAAGCTGATTAGATTTTGGAATTGATCGGTAAAGCCGTTTAAAAGTTATTCCAAAAAAACCTGATTTGAAAAAAATTTATTTCTTAGTTTTTTCGAAATTTCTCAGAACCTACCGGTCCGAATTAGTTGAAATTTTCAGGAAATCTAAGTTTGATGGAACTCTTTAGAACGCCGTTTGGTAGGATCCAATCGGTTAAGCCGTTCAAAAGTTATAAGCGGGTCACATACTTACATACACACACACACATACATACAGACAGGGTGACACCCTCTCGGGAGTGGTCAGGGAAGATTCCTAGGACCTCAAAACGTCGAGATCTGATGAATACTCGATTTTCGAAAAACGGGGTGAAACCAATAACTTCCCGATTTTAGAAAATTTTCAATTTTCTTTTAGCGGGAAGTTAAAAAAATGTTATGTACCATTTTATTTTACATATAATTATTTAATTTTTTTTACAATAGTTCAAGCATGAGCATTATTTTGACTTATAGAAGAGAGGAATGACCCTTACTCTCAAACAGTTTTTTACCAAATTCAAATTCATCCATCTTGGTGTAGCGTGAGTTCGCTTTCTTCGGTCGAATGTATTGTTTTTGGCGAACATCGATTGTAAGACCAGTGTTCCGATAATTGGTTTTTGTTTCAAACAACTCGTAAATATTATATGGGGAGTAAAGACTTTTCGGTCATCAAATTGATTCTAAGGTAATATTTCTTAAAATTTTATTAATATAAATAAAACTAAATTTGAAATTTTATTTGAGAACTAGTTTTGAGTTTGAGAACCTAGAGGACTTTTTTTCAAAAGGATACAGGGATAAAATACAATTCAGAGCAATTGCCAAGCATTTTCCAAGTTAACGTAGGAAATGTTTTTTTTTTGTTTTCAAAAGGCTACAAAAATTTGTCTCATACATTCATAACAGTATTTAGTACATATTGGAAGGTGAAACCATGCAATTATGGGAGAAAGTCTGTACCTTTTTAGGTATTATTTATTTTATAGAGTAGTACGAGTAGTCTAGTATTTTCATAACAGGAGTGTATTTTTCAGCAGGAACCGAACTGGAAATTTTTAAGGACAAACATTTTGGTTAATATTTCACCTAACAGGGGTCTAGCCCCCTCTAGAAAATATCATGTGGAAATATATACAATGAAAGGAAAGAGTAAGGCAATCATTTCACATAATATGTTAAGTAACAACTTTGATCAAACTACAATAGGCTTTTACCGATTTCTTGTGATTGTAATATAATGAAAGGAAGTAACAACTTTGATCAAACTACAATAATCTTTTACTGATTTCTTGTGATTGTATTATTATATAATGAAAGGAAAGAGTAAGGCAATCATTTCACATACGGTAATATGTTAAGTAACAACTTTGATCAAACTACAATAAGCTTTTACTGATTTCTTGTGATTGTATTATTATATAATGAAAGGAAGTAACAACTTTGATCAAACTACAATAGGCTTTTACTGATTTCTTGTGACGACTGTTATCAATCTTTAAGATTTTAATTTGATAACAAATTTAACATTTTTGTCCTCAGAATTTATAACTAAATAAAAACAAAGCATTCTAAACACTAGCAATTATCTTACCGTATTTCTCTGCTTAGGTTTATCTCCACATTCAATATTAATGAGATTCAATAATTGCTGTGTTGCCGGTAAACATTTTACAATGGGCAAATGTTTTACAGAGACATGTGTACATAAAATTACTAATATATATTAAAAATGTGTTTTCCGCCAGCTACTTTTGCTTCATTAATAGGGTAGAAAGAACAACTTATCATGGGGGGGGGGGGGGGGGGGGCGTCGAGTTTGTTTTGTGGATAATAACAGTATAGTACCCACCATATTGTTGTGTTTACTGTGTTGGTATGGGATGTAGGGTTGAACAAACCGATTATTAGACCTACACATAACTTAGCTATTATCCTTCATCCGATTGTTGTAACAGTTACACCATCCTATAGGGAATTAAAAGCCTACAACAAAAAGGATGTCTTGACGTTTTTATTAAAATGTAACGATTTGTGGGTAATTCAGGTTAGAAATTTAAAAAACGCCTCCATTTTCAAAAGCAATATTGGATTAAATCGGTTATTTTTCTTAAAATAGATCATTGTTAGGTTTGAACTTCATACCAAGTTTGAACTCAATCAGTCAAACCGTTCTCTAGATCTGAATTATTTTGTAAAAGAATCAAAATGGCGGATATTTGGAAAACGAAGCGTGTTTTGGAAAAAATGTTATTCTCGATTTTCTCTTTATTTTGACGGGTGTAGAACCATTTCCCGAAGTTTGGTACTATACTTGTGGGTCACCCCAGGGGCGGATCTTGGCATGTGCGACCTGTGCCACCGCACAGGGCGCCATCAGCGCCGGGGCGCCATGGTGGTGGAAAAAAATTGTGGTACTTGTAATTGGGGTACTTGCTGCCCTGAGTGGTGGGGTGGGTATGAAGGAGTATTGTGGGGACCTGTCACAACACAATTCCATAATATAACCTCAAATCAGTCATCGAACTTTTTAGTAACCACTTTATCGGCATAATCTATTGACTGATATGAGAAATAGACCCATTACTGTAAGTTCCAATAATTAACATGTCGAAAAAAAAGGCCTTTCAATAATTTTTATAGAAAAAGAAAGGCTGATATTGAAAAACAAGACCAACAGCAGGCTAAAGCATTAAGCAAATTTTTCCGTGGTGCCTCTGGATCAGCTGATGCTGGAGCTGGACCCTCAGATGATGACGTGCTTGTATTACAGTCTCAAAATTATGAACTTGGGGATTGCATGTAAAAGAGAATATAATTTTAGTACCTTTAATTAAATACGCTGTTTAGCAAATTACAATATTAACTTTGTGCTAAAATTCGCCAAAAATATTAAATTAACCCCAATCCAAAAGTGTTCTGTACCTTTTTTGTAGAGAAAGGTTCAAAGAATTCACATATGCAATTAAAAAATGTATTGACACGAAATTGTAAAAGTTACTAGTTCAAGAAACAAAAAGTGTTCAGTAACGAAAGGAAAAAGTACAACTTTAGGCAGGGCTTTACTCGTAATTTTTCCAGTACCGGAACGCTGCCGAACTAAACGAAAATACTCCCCAGGAAAATTTTTGAAATGTTCACTTCTAAAACCCCTATTTTACGTATATGTTTGGCGAGTTAAAGGGTGCAGATAATATGCTGACTTTTTATAAGAAAAGTAGGCCTACACACGTATATGTACTGTAACTATTTTTGTACTTGTATATAGCACATAGCAAATTTTAAAGACACAAATAATTTTAAGCAAAAACTTTGAAAAATGTATCTTTTTTAGATAATAAATTTTATCAGACATTTAAATCTTCGGTAAAAGACTATAAACCTAAGCAATTTTTATGTATTATATCAAGAAATTACTTTTCTTACACAAAAACAATTAAACACAAGCAAGCTATTTAGGCTATCGCGAGAACAAAACGCACACGCTAAATCACCGTGCGGCCAGTGATCCTACGTTTAAATATGTTTCTTTTTCGGGATGCCTTTCGACCTTGTATTTGTGACGGCGCGGCGCGGCGTTTGTCAGTGTACAGCCATTGTTTGTATGTATTCCGTGTTGTCCTCTCATTTGGGATATTTATTATTTAATTAATTAATCGTGAAATTAAATGAGTTATTCGAGAAGTATTATCACTAAATGTGGTCCAAATTATATCACATTTGGTCTTATTTTGATTACAATAATCTCATTAATATACTGTATTATATAAACTTTTTCATGCCAAACAAGTTTATTATATAAAAGTTAAGTATCGCTGATTTTTAGGCCGCCTCGACTTTGAATCATCGGGCTGTAATATCATCTTATCTGTAGTCGCGAGGCTGGCAAAAATATGTATGGTGCTTCCAAGTTGTCCCATTTCGATTCCGAGCTGAGTTAAAATGTGGGAAACTTTACTGTAGTTGGCTCGCATAGTCGCAACGCACTGTACTGTAGTAGTGTGGGTATATCTTGAGGTTTTCGATTGGCGATTGGCGGACGTAAAATTCTGAACTTAGTGTTGAATTAATGTGATTGAGGGAGTGGATGGTCCAGTGCAATGTTACAGCAAAACGTAAAAAAAAATCCGGCACCAGTGTCTGACTTTAGGCCTACATAACAAGTAGTAAAGATTTTTTGTAATTTGTTTCATAAGTGTAAACAAGTTTTGTAATTTAGTTCTAAATAGAACTGTATAAAAACTTTTATCAATTTCAAAATTTTTATTTTGAAAAAAACTGTTTTTATGTTCCTACTACAAGGCTGCTAACAAAACATGCCAAGTTTGAAATGTAATTTAGGAATATATTCTTTGACAAAAAATGAAATATTATTATAACAAAATGTATAATTGTAAATTATCTTTTTATAAAAGTGTTAGACTAAGAATTATTTGAATTTCGAAAGTGAGGTAAATCGCACCCATGCTGTGATACAGAAGCGGTTGCCTATTACTAGGGTTACCAGTTTGCCCAGACCAAATCCGGACACTAATATATAAGGGGCAATATAATACTATACTGGAGGCTTAAATGGCAATTAATCAATTAATCTTAATAAACCGCTTTGAAAATAGAAGCATGTTTAATGCTTACAATGAGTGAAAAATAAAAAAATTTAATATTTAAAATGCTGCAATGATATCATATTTTCACAAAATAACTAATTATTCCAATTACTTAAAATTATTGATTCAATAAACCAGCAAAATAGATAGATGGAGGTCGATTATTCATTTGTTACTGGGTCTAGCTCCTTCCTCGGTTCTTTGATATTTTTCGGAAGACATAATTTCCGACCCTTTCCTCGTGGCTTCATCATTTTTTGTTATAAAGATTCGATGCTGTGTTTAGGATTTAAGTTAGCGGCGTATATTTGCCGGTCAGTTTTTTATCCCCTCCCCCCGTGTTAGGGCGCCGGAACCATGCTTCGCACAGGGCGCCATTTACCCACGGTCCGCCCCTGGGTCACCCTGTATACTCGGAATTGTAAGAACTCCAAGATCTTAAAAAGTTTTAAAAGTTTAAAGATCCTGCGTGACTCAGTTTTTTTTAAGACCTGCTATAAGCCTTATAGCTTTTTTGCAAGACCTTCATCCTCTGCAGAGAAAAACGACAGTTAAGAGACAGAAAGGCAGTCGAACGATTTGTCCTAAAAATTATGTAACTCTAACCTCTAACTACTAAAATGAAGAAGAGAAATTAACTACAATAATTTTTTAGAAGTTTTGTGTTTTATTTACCAGGAAGTCGGTAATAGGCCTACATTTTAGAGAAAACAAATTAAGGACGTACTTGTCTGAAATTAAGTATTTCTACATCAAACCTGCCCGACGCCAAGAGATGTTTAAATAGCCAAGAGATGTTTTTAACAATTACGAAACCAGAGACAGTTTCTGTAAAAGAAACAGCTCGATATTTCGCAAACACGATTTAATACAGTCTTTTGTAATAGCCTACAATTGGACAAAACAAGAAATGTGGCGAAATTAAGCAGAACATATAAATTACAACAATTCAAATCATTATTGAAAAATACGTGTCTTGGTATTTTATGTGAAATCCTTTAACCTTGAAATAACGTGAACCGGCGCACTGTCCAAGTGCTACCTTGTGGTCGGTTATCCTACCAATTACAGTAAGGGGCGGTGTGGTTAAGTCGTTTGTAGTTTCGAACAGTTGTACGAATAGGGCCAGCCGCCAACATTGGGAAAAATACACCTATTGGGGCTACGGACATCGCAATTTATTCCTTTTATTCTGGCCACAGAAATAATAAAAAATATAATGTATTAGTTCCGACAGTGGTCAGGGTTAGGAGAAAACCCAGAGATTAATCTGTTGTCAGATTTACAAATGCTTCGCATTTGCCGGGGCCGGACTGGATGGGAAGGGTAATAGAGGCAATACACACAGATAACATAAACAGTTGTTTACAGATAACAAATCTTGTAAAATACCATACTCTGCACCGTAGCCTTGACTTTGACCTAGCACCGCGTTTTCAACGACGCGTCATCGTCGGTCTATTGTGTAAATTGAACCACCGTGGGCCATGTTATACGAGCGCTACCAACGCCGGCGAATCCGCGTTAAGGGTCTGCTCCAGTAAAAGAGAAAGCAACCGGCGACTCCAGCGCTTCACCCCATAGGGAGTATTACACGCAGCAGCTTGCTGAGCAGCATGGTGCTCGTGTATAGGGTATAAATGTCGTGTGCAATCTGAGATCAGCATGCTGACAAACATCGGATCGTTTTGATATTTTCACAAGCGGACATCAGCTTCACGTACTGCGCATGCGTCTGATCCCTTCCAGGATCCCACCTAGCAAACTCTTCAACTTGTAGCGCTGTAAGCTGATGCGTGTAATAGGTCACGCAACATTTCTATCAGAATTCACATCAGCATGCTGCGCAGCAAGCTGCTGCCTGTAGTGTGATACCCACTTATAGCCGTATCTTAACAGTGCAATTTCTTGCAGCTGAGCGCTTTGACATTGCCTCATTAAAAACCATTTTATAAATTCATCTTTTGCAATCGAGTGATAAAAAAAAAAAAAAAACTGAATATTCTTTATAAAATTGCGGATCCGGCTTGTGATTCACTTTTAATTATACATTTTTGTTGTGTAAGGAAAAAAGTTCAAACTTGGTACCGTACTTAAAAATGTCAATTAGCCTACGTGACAAATTAACGGATTTAAAAAAAAACATTGAAACGCAAAACGGATGCGTATTATGACTGTGGTTAAAATCAGACCTTGCAAACAATTTTACGGTAAAAAATAAACGAAATAAACGGTTTTAAATTTAACGTTGTTCTTACTTGATAAAAATCTAAGAAGGCCGCCACTACAGCAGGCCCTTAAACGGGGGCTGAGTGCAGCCTGACGCGTTAACTACGCGACGCTATCAGCGCCGAGCCCGAGAGTGTCGGAAGTATCGACTTTGTCCTGGTTCTAGTCGTTATTGTTTATTTTAAATTGATTATTGTGTGCTTCGAAGTGACAAAACGTTCGACACGGAAAAATGTATTTACGCTATCGAACAGCTGTCTTGTTGATAAACGATTAGAAATCACTGGGTGTGTACCCCACCGTTTAGCCTTCCTCCTACACAATTCCTCGTATCTTTCTATTTTTTGTATGACACCTAGACAGCCTAACTGAACGGTGCCCATCTTGGAAGTGAGTGCGACAACGCCTCAAAAACGCTGTGTTCAACTCGGGACCCGCGTAGTGAATTTAACGCCTGGTTTTCAGCGTCATCAACGCGTCTACCAGCGCTCGTATAACATGGCATTAAGAGAAAAAAAAAACATATTTTAAGATACCTTTGATATGTCAAAAATAGGGTGGATTATAAACAGGCCTGGATTAGCATCTATTTTCGCCCTAGGCCAAAGTTCTAAATTACGCCCCTTTCCGAGAGTCTGAGGGTGTGGAATTTCCATATTTTATTGTAAAACTCATGTTTTAGAGCTTCTCTGATTTGAGCTATTAGCGCAGTTTTATTTTTAGCCCTTTTGAATGCATTTTAACTATTTTCCAAGAAAAAACGTATTTTCAATCACGCAATAACAGCGATTGAAATGCCAAAATTTATGAAAAGCCAATACTTGTAATTTGTAGTAAGCAGATATTGACTATTGACTAAAAAGAAAGCATGTTGAAAAATAAAACGCACTACTAAAAAATAAACAACACCGTCTACGTATTTACTGATGACAATCAAAATGTGTACATAGTTTTACAATTTATTCTTTCTGGCTTTGGACCAGGCAAATGATTGAATTGTGCTAGTGAAATCAAATGTTTTTGTTACGGAATTTTCAATGCTAAGGAGAGCGAGAGCGTTGAGTGGTAATACCACAGTAATAACAATAAATACAGAAACTATAAGAAGCGCAATCCCCATGTTAAAAAATTCAGCCCAGTTTTATTTGAATTTGACGAGGTTGCCACGGCGTTCACTAGGTAGCAGAAGCGCCACTGTCGCCGCCGTGCCTGTGCTAGAGAGACAGAGAATGGCACTCAGTGAATGAACTCAAGCGAAAAATGTTTACTACTTTTTACGTAGGCCTAAGCCTAAAGTTGAACTTGTTTCTTCTGTTACTGAACATTTTTTGTTTCTTTAGCTAATAACTTTGAAAATTTTCCATCAATAAATTTTTTACCGGCACATATAAATTCTATTCTTTGACGTAATATAAAGAGCTATAGTATTATTTTGTCGATTTCTATACAGAATAATAAAGTAAAGTTAATACACTTAAATGCCATTTTATATAGTTTGCTATGCCATGTTTATGTTGTCATTGTTATTTTTCTTTCCGTAATTATTATAGTTGCTGTTTTTTGGATCCCCATAAAAATCGAACTACTGGACCAATTTTGAACTTTGTTTTTTTAATCAACGCGAAATTTTGTCCTCTATAATTTACTACACATCTATTTTTTACATAATATTGACCGTTTATTAGTTATAAGCGAAAAACTAGAAAAAGTCCGAAAGTTTTGAGGTTTTTGCCCCCCAAAATTGTCCCCCCCCCCTTTCGAGGTCGCAAAATTAGATTTTGCATACCCATACCATACCAAACGATCCTAGAAAAAAATCTTTTACCGCAATTAATGTAAGCTGAAACCCCCCTATATACTGGGCTATAAGTAATTAACAAAACCCGAGACAATAAATCGTCTGATAGTACGCTATAACGAGACGGTATAGCCCCGTGAGCCGTGGGAATATAGCGAGATTCTGGCGCGTACTTAATCGTATCTTTAACCTGCTGTAAAAACTAAACCACTTGAGCTAATCTTTTGAAAAAATATGTTTCATAAAATTTAACTTATTGGCTCAAACTTTTACGCTTACACCTCGTCTCTGACCAAAAAACAAAAAAAATTCTCACAGAACAACTTTTTCGTGTCACAATTTGAAGTTCCATATTAAATCTTAGCTTTGGAAATTTATGTATATCTTTAAAGATTTTTTATAATTAATAATTTTTATAACAATATCATCCCACACTAATATTCTGTCAGTGTGTAAAATTTCAAAGAAATCGGTGTGTTGCAAGTGTTCGAAACAACAGTGTATTTGAAACAGAGCATCACAATTAATTTTAGCATCATATCCGAGCCGTTTTGGCTTTCTAGACCTTCCCAAGATGGTTTAGCACACTTCATTATTTCATACTGTATACAGGCGATGGGCCAGTCTATTTTATTCTGTGTTCGCTGGTGCGATGGCAAGGGGTTGGAGGGGAGTGTGCGACACTGGCGCCGACAGCCTGCGCCTCGTTGCGGCCGCCGTGTCAAGCTTGTTTTGGCGCGAATAAAATCGGCTGACTATTCTCCATATACATTGCGCTTCTTATAGTTTCTGTATTCATTGGTAATAACTAGTGGCAGGGACGTTGCTACAACAAACTATAGGAAAGGGGGGGGGGCAAAATCTAAAATTTCCCAACAATTTTGACCATATTTCCTAACTTTTGTGCGGGGATTCCAAACTCGCAGAAGGAGGCTCTGGGTTATGTTGTGTGGAATAAATCCCAGTGGAGACGGGCCCTGGAGGCTCACCCTCAGATTTTTTTTTTAAATGGTCTTCTGATAGGGTTTTTAACGCTGCAGGTGATACATTGAGTACTTCGAGAGTTTTTTTAATATTTTAAAAGAATGTTAACATGTTTATCACATTATTCAAAAACATTTCCTATATTTTTCCCACCATTTTATTTTTCCCAATATTTGCCGCAAACTTAAAAATTTCTCAATTTTGGAAAAAACTCAATCTGGCAGCCTGGAGCAGTACATGGCATGTCAGTGTTGCCACAACAACAAGGGTTGGAACTAAATTTCCCAGAACATCATTTAAAAGAAGACAATGTATTTATTTGGTACAGAAATATTTGGATCCGCCCATTTTTGGATTGGAAATTATAACTTGCTTGTTATTTGTGAATGTTGACAATTAACAACAAAAACTTTCGAAGCCCAAACCCAGAGTTGGAGTTTTTACATGCAATTTAATAAAAAAATCGAAATTCCAACTTTTTTCAAAATCACAAATTTCCCAACTTTTTGGATTTTAAGATTATTAGGGGGCGCCGCCCCTTGCCCCCCATAGTGACGCCCCCTGACTAGTGGTGTGAGGGCGGAGAGAGGGGAGTCTGGGGCGACGGCAGTGACGTGATCTTGGCGTGATCACTAAGACTCTCCTCAACACCCGCATCTCTCTTTCAAGGCCAGTGCAACATGGACGCTCACTACTCACGCGTTTTCCCCCGCGATCTGCGCCCCCTCAAGCCTGCGCCCTAGGCCATGGCCTAGGTTGGCCTTATGGGTAACTCGGGCCTGATTATAAAAGCTAGATCGGAAGTCATTCATTCGAATTACAAACCCTGACTGAAACTATCTCTGTTCTATGTGTTTAGGTGAAAATGAAACAATGTTTCACTTTGTAGCGGCGTGTCCCATACTTAAACAAGTTCGCGCTAATAGCCTAGTTAACGAATGCCCAAAAGGGGGGTCTAGAAGGAAAGTCAATAAGCGGAAAGACCAACTATGGTACATTATTTGGGGTACCTAGTATAACATACTAAAAGTCCTTGACCCTAGGGGTGGCGGAAGAGGGGGAGAGGGGGGTTAAAGGTACCATTTTTTGCCTATATCTCAGTAGGGGTTGGTCCTACAAAAAATATATACGTATACAAAATTAAAGCTGACAAAATTCTCTACATTTTTTATTGCTATAGTATTTTTGCTATCTGCAACCGTTAATGATATACACGCTCTCGAAAATCGGTAATTTTCGAAATAGACTTTTCTTCGCATTGGAATACTTTATTATTTGTTCCCCAAGCGGTCTACCCTCGTGAGCTCTCTCCAGTTCTTATCTCGCTGTAGTTGAGTTATATAAGTGTTCGTAGAAAGTCAAATTATTGTGTATTTCGCCTCAGTATATTATTTTATGTTATTATTACTATTATATCGCGATGTCGACGGAAACATGTTTTGTTTCTCGTTTTAGTTGATTTAGGTTATATAATGTCATACGTCCGTAGGAAGTCGAATTATTGTGTTTTTCGCCTTTATAGTTTTATTATTATTATATCCTTTATATTTTATTGGTATTATATGCAGTATATTTTATTGTTATTGTATCAGGTATATTTTATTGTTATTATTATTATATCGCAATGTCGACGCAAATGTGTTTTGTTTGTGACGAGAACTTGTACGAAAGTGGTGGGAAAGTGTCCTGTGTGAGTGCAAAAGTAATATAGCTTCACTGATAAGTGCCACTTACAAAGAAATGACGGGAAAAGCTCCAACCTTGTAGGTTTGACACCCTCAAAGTTCATTCCACATGCAAAAAACATTACATACGTGAGCCGAAAAAATTGCAGCTTATGTGATGAAACAGGCCCCTGTTTTGAAACAGCTATTGATGTCAACCGATTCAAAAGTCGTTGTCTTTGGAACGACCTCATAGTCGTTCTGATTGTGCTAATTTCGAAAGACCGATACATCATAATTTTATGAAACCGGGCCGAGGAAAGGTGCCAACCAGTCTGTATTTCCTCCGCTGAATTACAGGAGCTTGAGGCATTATGCTCATCCATGCTTTCACAGGATGTGATACTGAAATTGAAGGATTAAAATTATATCATTCGTAACGCAATGTGCCATAAATGTTTACAAAACGTAAATTATGTGATTATATTCCCGTTAAGGCAGGTAAAATAAATTAAACATACACACAATAAAGTTAGGTTAGGCCTAGAGTGATGAACGAACGGAATTTGAATCTTTTGAATGGCAAGGATTGGCGCTGTATGGCCATTGATAGCCGAATTTAACTTTTAACTCTAATAATCGTATAAGAGGAAACAAAAGATGAATTAAAGAAAATAACTTGCTTCTTTGTAAAGTTATTTGTTTAACGTTATTATTATGCATCAGTCTAAAAATAGATCTCTGTATTAATATTCGGGGGCTGGGAGGTTCATGTGTTCTGTACCATACTTTGATATTTTTGAAAATATGGGCTCACCACGTCCAAAAAATGTGTACACATATACATGTTTGTATAGCAGAGTATATAGTTTTCTTGTCACTGGGAGTGAATCGGATTTTACCGTCACCCGTTTCACCATGCATTTTGTGAAACGCTCCTAATGTGAAACGCTCCTAAAGTGAAACGCTCTATTCCATCTGTTTGAAAAAATGCTGGTCTTGCCGAGATTCGAACCAGCAGAGTCCATCAACATAGACTATCGCCTTAGCCGGTTAGGCCACAATCGCATTGCTAATTTAGTATATTTGAGTTGGGTATATAAGTTTGGGTCCTACGTCATAGGCTTAATCTGTTAATGTCAATACAATGTATAGTTTAATTAGTAATACCTCTGAAATGGACATTGTGCTTCCACATTTCGTAAGTTGTGTTAAAAAATAAACATTGCGCTTCCTCATTTCGTAAGTTATGTTAAAAATGAACATTGTGCTTCCTCATTTCCTAAGTTGTGTTAATTAAAAGGTTTACACTTCTACCATGTGATCTTAAGCACACAATTACATTTTTTTATTTTGTGAAAAAAGGATGACAATCTATATATATAAAAGCAAAATACCACTGACTCACTCATCACGATTTCTCAAAAACTACCAAACGGATTGAAGTTAAATTTGGTATGTAGCTTCCTCTAGGCCCATAGGTGCTCACTAAGAAAGGGTTTGAAAAAATTCGAAATTTTAGAGGGGGTTTGGGGGGATCAAAGTTATTAAAAAACGATTTCTTCAAAACTACCTTCCTAACGGATTGGAATGAAATTTGGTATGTAGCTTCCTCTAGGGCCGTAGGTGCTTACTAAGAAAGGGTTTGAAAAAATTGGAAATTTTAGGGGATTTGGGGGGTAAAAATTACTAAATCACGATTTCTCCAAAATTACCGAACAGAATGGTATGAAATTTGGTATGTAGCTTCCTCTAGTGCCATAGGCGCTCGCTAAGAAAGGGTTTAAAAAAATCTAAATTTTAGGGGTTTTGGGGGGATGAAAGTTATTAAATCACGATTTCTTCAAAACTACCGAACGGATTGGAATGAAATTTGGTATGTAGCTTCCTCTAGGGCCATAGGTGCTCACTAAGTAAGGGTATGAAAAATTTCGAAATTTTAGGAGGGGTTTGTGGGGATCAAAGTTACTAAAATCATAATTTCAGATCTTTTATTATTATGACAATAGTGCTTTTTTTATTTAAGATCTATATATATATATAAGCCAAATACCACTCACTGACTGAACACTTAAAAAGAATACTATTACGTTATAAAGACTGAAAATACCAACCACCACGGGCAACACCGTACGGGTCAGCTAGTAGTAAAATAAAAATAATACAAAATTAAGGGTAATAAATAATAAACAATTAAAAGATTTAATTGGAGAGATGATGATGTGGAAAAAAGTGTTACATTTTATTTGGAAGTTTAAAGTGAGTACTCTCAGTCATGTGACTGGGAATGTTCACATTTACGTGAGGCGGCATTTTGGTACTGTCGTCCATTTTATAATAATATATTTCTTGAAGATTCTAAGACAGAAAAGTATTTGTTAATCCATTATTGTATTTGTAGCCATATCCGATTGCTATCCTTAGCAAGTACTAAATCTCTCGTTTGTGTTATGAGAGATTTGATGACAGTCACATACTGTGACTTTAATAAATTTAACAAGTCTCTCACATGTTTTATCAAGTGTCGTTTTGTGTTTTTTTATTTATTATGTTTTATTTATTTATGGTTTAAACACCATAAATTAATCTCTGTTATTAAGTGTAACCGTGAGAAATGTTTTTTGTAATCGTTCTGATGATGCCTGAAAATGAAAAGGCGAAACACCTGTAAACGAGAGATAAAACTTATAAAAGGATTGCTAAGGCAAGTACTAAATAACAATATTATATTTGTTAATCTTTAAGTTATTGCCAACCTGGCGGACGGTCTGTAGACTATGGCAAAACAAAGTGTTCTTATTTACATTGTTTGATACTTCATCAGGTCTTAAAAAAACACCATTTCACTTGATAACGAGAGTTGGTTTATACTTTCGAAACGACGTGTATTATTTTGGCTTCGCTCGCAGATGTGATTAAAATAAATAAAAGAACCGGGTAAATATTGTGCCTTACCATTACACGCATAAAAAACTATTTTGAGTTCCACGGCCCAAAAACGTACAGTGAGTTTCGCCCAAATCGATCTAAGACATCCATCTGACGAGCTGTATGACTGTTTAAACGTTTTTAATGTCAGACAACTTTTTGTAAAAACTCTTTTATCTTTTTTGCATAAAAATTCCAATTTCATTTTTTCTATTTCGAGTCATTCTCATTATACTCGTCATTCTCAAGCAGTGGGTATAAGAACAGATAGGCTTTATAGATCTGTATCCACGACTAACTCATATTACTTTTCACAGATGATTTTCCGTAATATTCCAAAAAACCTGAGACTTTTACAAAATTACACAGTTAAGGCCTATAAAAAGCAAGTTTCTTTGTGGTTAGGGGAGGTAGGGAGGGATTATTGTGAGTCCGTCATTTTATCGGAGTACGTATAAAGTTATGTTTAGCCTATACGTCGTTCTTTTTATCTTTTCATTTTTTATCTCGAGTTCTATTCTGATTCTTTGTACTGTCCGCGAGGCACGAGATGGTCCCTGGAGCTGCCCGTAAACAGCCATGTCCTCACGCGGTATCGCGTTTTTAGCAGGCGCAAAGGCGAGTAAAGGGGACTGGTGTTAATAGACTGACGCTATAGCGGAAAATATAACGTCATATAGCTTAGTATTGATATTGATCATGTAGGCTTATGTTAAAATGGATTTTAGTAATTAAAACAACCGGTTTTTTTTTCAAATTAATTCTATTGACTAAATTCTCAACACAATCAGCACAAACAATACAGTAAATGAAAAATGTGTACCTAGTAGTCTGCAGGTGCTTTAAATATCATACTACATATAAATAAATTGAGTAAATTAACTTTAAAAAATATACAGTACAGGAGGTTCTAAAAATCAAAAAGCTATAAAGTACAATAATATTAACCAAATTTAAGTTACTGAAGTTTATAAAGTTGTTGTATAATAAATGAGTTATATCAATTAAAGTTAATTTATGATCATATTTATTATAAATTTTATTACTTGATGTTTTCTTTTATTGTCATTTGTAAGGAATATAATTACACTGTTCATTAATAATTTAATCTTCTATCGTTTTTAAACTTATAAATCCAAAAATATTATATTATGCAAAACACTTGTGTTTTTTAAAAACATATTATTAATATTATTTCAACACTACTAATCGGAATTATAATAACTTTTAAGCTGTTATTCTGTTAATCTATTAAAATCCATTTAGTATAGTAATTAAGTAAACGTACATACGAACAGTATATATATTTTGTTCTTTCACAGCAGTAATTGCATACATATTTCCAATAATTGCTACTAACTATGTTATTTTTTATATAATATTTAAAAAAAAAAAACACTGCATAATTCCTGTTTTGTACCACGATGCCACGTTCGATTTTAAATAGCATTTGTCGATGCTGCGGACATTCACGGCGGCTCTGTACTAGGTCGTGGCACATTGCTACAAGCGCCTTCAAACTAAATCTAGGCAAGAACCCAGGGACCATCTCGTGCCTCGCGGACAGTAGGGGAATTTTTGGTGTAGGCACAGAAGTGACGTTGTTGGTTTGGTGATGACCTATTTATGATTTCTTGTACATTTTAAAATTGTATTTTTCTTCTTTTTTTTATCTTCCTCTTTTTCAATAATTTTTATTGTGAAGCTACGAGTATGTTGTGCACGACTCGTGCCGCGTGCCTATGTGGGCACTAAATCTATAGAGGATAATTTGTAAATTGTTTGTAATTTTATTTATGAAATAAATAAATAAATAAAAAATAAGTAAAAAATGTATCCCTTTTACATGAATGAAATTTCTTATGTAGCTTCCTCTAGAGACGTAGGGTGCTTATAAGAAAGATTTTCAAAAAATTTGAAATCCTAGGGGGGTTTGGGGGGGATCAAAGTTACTAAATCGCGATTTCCCCAAAACCACTGAACGGATTGGAACGAAATTTGGTTCGTAGCTTCCTCTAGGGCCATAGGTGCACATCCGAGTTCCATGGCCTAAAAACGCACAGTGAGTTTCGCAAAATCGACCTATGTATCACTTTTAGGCCTGCGTAAATTATTAGCTATGAACCAATAAACGCTAAAAATCCCGTTTTCCGCCACTTTGTTACTCATAACTCCCGAACGAACATAAAAATTACAAATCAGTTTTTGAGGTGTGTTTAACATCTACGAGTAGCCTACATTTCACATTTTTGCATACAACTTTGGTATATATTTAACGGTTAGACGAGCGTACACAGTAAATTAAAACACTGACGAGCTTGTTAAGCTTTCGATCCAAATCAATTGTGTTATTAGCGAATTTCCATAGGGAAAATGAGCTATTGCAGTGGCTCTTATGGTAAGACCCAAGGTCGGGAGTAGCAAATGAGCACCGAGCATGGCCCATAGAACACGTTTTGGGGTGTCATGAAAAATCATATATATACGTATATATGTTCGCACTCTAGCGAAAAATCATATATATATGTATATATGTTCGCACTCTAGCGGCCAAATTTTAAGTCCGATTCGGTTCAAATTTGGTACACATGTTGGTTGTCCACGTCGATCGGACGAGTTCGTTAGCAAAAAAAAAAAAAATCCAACAACCGCAAGCACGCTTTTTGACCGGAAGTAACTATTTTTTAGATTTTTCCTACGAGAATGATTGTTCTTAGAGTTTTTTCTACAGATATAAATGTAGGATGTTATTCTGCGCATTTTTCTTTTTTACGCTACCTTATAGCTCGCTTAATTCCCCATTTGGTGGATTTTACCGTGGGGTTGGCGTGCGAAGCACGCAATGCATTGTGTATTGAAGATACTCCCAATACGGGGGTTGGCGCGTGAGGCACGCAATGCTTTGTGTGTTGAAGCACAGACTATAGAATTAATTCTATAGTCTGTGGTTGAAGACACTTCAAATATTCGGAATGGTGTGCGAAGCACGCAATGCTTTGTGTGTTGAAGACACTCCCAATATACGGAATGGCGTGCGAAGCACACAATGTTTTGTGTATGAAGATGCTCCCAATATGCGGAATGGCGTGCGAAGCACGCAATGCACTGTGTATTGAAAATACTCCCAATACGGGGGTTGGCGTGTGAGGCACGCAATGTTTTGTGTATGAAGATACTCCCAATATTCGGAATGACGTGCGAAGCACGCAATGCTTTGTGTATTGAAGATACTCCCAATATGCGGAATGGCGTGCGAAGCACGCAATGCACGGTGTATTGAAAATACTCCCAACATGCGGAAAGGCGTGCGAAGCACGCAATGCTTTGTGTATTGAAGATAACCCCAATATGCGGAATGGCGTGCGAACTATTTTGCAGCTGTCGCCACCGTCGTGAATAGACCTATTTCCCAAATTGTTGGGTTGAAACCCTAAAACACATTCCTATAAACTTAATTTTGGAAATTTGCTCAACTCACGTCAGTGGTTCGGCTGCGCGGTCGAATTATTTATAATGGTCGAGTGTCACGTCAGTTCGCGATACCCCTAATTTTGTTTAATTTTTATATTTTTAAATAGGAACCCTAAATATATCCGGGATGAAAAGTATAGCCTGGATTAATTTCTGAATAGTCCTCTACACGCAAATGTTAGTTTTCGTGAAAATCGGTTCAGCCATTTCGGCGATAGCTCGGACGAACAGACAGACAGACAGAAAAATAAAAACATTCCTGTTAAGGTTTCGGTAAAGTATGAATAAACATATGAGCATAGAGAAAAGTATTTATTCAAATCACAGACAGACACATCAATTTTATTTATATGTATAGCCTATAGTCAAATGCAAGTCAGAGTGAGGCGGAAGTTCAAGCCTACTGAGGGTCAGCACGGTCGACTGGTTTCCGCTCTACTTCTACCTGAATTTTAATTTTTTATAGTAGCGTTATGCAAACTTTTTTTATAACAAGAAAATATAAAAATAAATCACATAACGTTGTGTATCATGATCGTCTGTTTATTTTGGTAACAAATTTGAAGTAAATCGGTAAATGTTGAGTAATTAAATAGTTCTTAGTTACATTAAAAGCTATGCCATTTAATTACTCAACATTTACCGATTTACTTCAAATTTGGTACCAAAATAAAAAGACGATCATGATAGACAACGTTATGTGATTTATTTTTATATTTTCTTGTTATAAAAAAAGTTTGCATAACGCTAATATAAACAATTAAAATTCAGGTAGGTGTGGAGCGGAAACCAGTCGACCGTGCTGACCCTCCGTAGGCTTGAACTTCCGCCTCACTCTGAGTTGAATTTGACTATAGATGCGCAGAAACGGTGGCAAATGCTCGAACAAAACCGTACCGAATGTAAAATGTCAAAAACGACACTGATGTAATCGCTATTTTTGAACATTTTGTGCGAGGCTTTCATACCGTTGCAAAATCACAAGTCTGTGATAAAAAAATCAGATAGTAAAGATAACGACGTGGAAGTGAAACTTCGTTCGTTGTTGGCGAAATATAAATGATGAGGCCTATTCGTAATATAAATGAATGCAAATTAGGTCTGGATCGACTCAGAACCCAGAGGTAAACTATAAAAGCCAAGTTTTTTTTAATCTATGTACCCATACAAGTAGAGGTTTCGTGCGTAATTTGTTGAGAAAGAATGGTTATTTCATCGTTTCTACAACTTACCTTGTGGTATCCATGGCCTTCGATTAACTTTTTACGATACATAATTATTTAAATACTGCAATTAGACAAAGAAGCATTACACCAAACAGTACTTTTAAAAGCGGACTGTTGGCCATGCTGTTGCACAAAGTAATTCGTTGTAAGTCATAAAAACGTCGTTACGACTCGGTCGACTCTTGAGCTACAACTTGCAAATTATAAATAGTTGTAATGCAACTCAAGTGTCACTGGGGATGACGACTTGGTCGTTGAAGCGCATTTGACAAATAGGCCTACAAGCAGGACCGTTGTAGGCCTAACTATTATTTTTGCGCCCCTGGCGGCTCTATGAAAATGCCATTTATTCGACAGAATCAAAATACAAAAAATGTATAGTCAAGAAACTACTAAGAAAAACAGCGAAATGCAAGTATTTCAAATTTTTATAATAAAGTATAAATTTTTAATTAAATTACAAGTGAAAAAACATAGACCAAGACCTGGAGTTGAACCCGGGACCTTCAGGTTTCCGTCCTGATGCTCTACCATCTGAGCTACCCTGATATCTACCGATATTGGTCGATGTTATCTCACTTGTACGGTTTTTACTGCAATTATTGAATTAACAGATTGAATACCTCGTGTATACGACATTGAAGACAATCTCAATTCTTATTTCGCAGCTTACAGTGGGGTTATTATTTTTTTTTTCGCTTACACACTTCCTCAGCAAGGGATACTTAATTAAATTACAACTTCAACGGGTTCAACTCCCGGTCTTGGTCTATGTTTTTTCACTTGTAATTTAATTAAATATCCCTTGCTGAGGAAGTGTGTAAGCGGAAAAAAAATGTTTACTTTTTATTCATCGTATTTTTTGGATCAAATTGGGCCTACGCTTGCCGTTTCGGCGTTCTCTTTGGCCAGCGCCCCTGGCGGGCCTTCTTCGCCACCGCCGACACTCGATTCCACGTTCACCGTGCAGTACGGAGCGCCCATGTGGCAGTCTCAGCGATACTAGCCGTCCAAAAAACATCAACTCCCGCTCAACGCTAGGACAGTTGACGCAACCCGCATGACAGTAAACGTGATGTTCCCAGTAATGGTAGTAGCATGTCTATCTCCCGTGAGATCTGTACTGCACGGTGAACGTGGAATTGAGTGTAGGCTCGAACCTACACAATTGTATCGCATATCCCAACCGCAGCAAACTGGATGATCACGTGCCCCGGTCCTCTCTAAAACTGTGCATGATTTTGCGCCAAACATTGATGTGCACCTTCTCGTATTTAAGATTGCTGTGCGTTGAAGATTTTAGCAAACCGAATGTGTTTCTTAAGCTGCGTGGGAACAAACCTTCAAATGTATGTTTCTTTATGAAGGTGTGCACACTATACGCACGGCCGACCGTCAACGGACGATTCGCCACTTTCGCAGTTTTGAAAAAAAGTCGGAGTGAAAGAACTTGTGGACAATCCGCGGCGTGCTGTGTCGGTGTTAGCGGGCGCCACCGTAACTTCGACCGGAACGCAACTATTCGCAATTTGTTGCGATGCAAAAGGCAGCGGCGGGCAACCGCACTCGACGAGATTGAATACAATAAATGCAAAAAAAAATGTTTTAAAACATGCTTTCCTATCCATGAATAACATAAATAGACTAGAACTAAAAAATAACCCACAGATAAAATTAATTCTTCCCCAGCGAATCTGATATTGTAATGAGACTTGATAGCTTGCAATCTTTTTACTTTCACAGAATAAACACACCCCAAAAGCATGGGGCGTACTCTTGCGAAGTTCCGAAAACTCTTGCCAACCCCTATCTAAGGGTAAATGTTTTGGTTAATATACGTGTGCGAGAACGCAGTTGTAACGCGATGTGCTGTACGGAGCAGCCCGAGGCGATCCGGAAAGAGCCGAGGCGACCGTGCACCGGTCTACCGGTTGAACGGTAGTGAGTTGAAGAAAAGCATGTAAAAATGAAGGGCCATTTACACGTTGCCAGTGGCTAGCATGCTAGTTGAGATATGACTGTAAAGGTCACTGGCAAGCGGTGACTGGAATGCCAGCTTACTGGCGCTTTACCGTCTACACGTCGACAGCTACTGGAACATTGTGGGTGTGTTTTCGTTTTAGTGCAGACGGTGGTTGACTTTTTTATCCAGTTTTTATTTTTAGGTTATGTTAACAAATGGCTGAAACGCCACAAATGATTGCCGTTAAAAAGGCAGTGCGTTCCGTATCTAAAGTTCGATGTCAGGAACTCTTGGAAATATGTACCCACGAGTCACAAAAGAAAGAATGAGAAACATGGGTACGAGACTTGATGAATAAAAAGAGTTTTCGTGCATCAGATACAATAATTAGAGAGCTTTATTGTAATGATTCACAAGGGTATAAAGCTGTAATGAGACTGACAACAGAACAGTTTGATGAACTTTTGTGTATGATAAGTACAATCATAACCTGTAATGACTAGAAAACGATCAGCCAAACTCATGCTTCCTAATTCAACGTTCCACCGACTGACAGGCGACTGTTTGCTGTATACACAATGCTATTCGACTGCCGCCATTATCAGGAATGTGGTGGTGGGGGTAGCTGGCACGCCAGAAAAACAAAAACGTTAGTTCTGCTGGAGCTTCCAGCTACTGGCGGAACAGTAAACTAAAGCGGCCCATACACTACACATGCATTGCACGACGTGCCAAAAACGGACGAAACCTGCCAGTGTGTGGAGGTCTCCGTGCTAAGCACGCCGTGCAATGCATGGCACGATGGCAATCAAGACGAGTTTGATTTTCGGCACGCCGTGCCATCCGCCGCCGTGCCAACCTGCTAGTGTGTGGGCCAGTCCCGCGCCACGTGCTGAGAGTGAAACGTCTTTTGAGGTTATTTTTCGTTAAAACAGGCATCTCAATCACAGTGACAACCGACTTCTAGCACGTCACGGAGCAGACTGAATTTTCAGTGTGTGGCGCACGGCGTGCAATGCATGTGTAGTGTATGGGCCGCTTAACCGGCCTCTCCAGTGACTGGCACGACTTGTTTACACTGTGCTAGTCGCTGGCATCCAGTGACTGGAAACCTCCACTGGAACACCGACTGGCATCGTGTAAATATGATTTGACTTCTTCTTGCCAGTCACATGGTAGCATCTTGTAAAATATCCGTCCTCATCGGTCGTAACGGTCGGTGCAGTGTGCGCGAACCTTTGCTTGGTTATCAATCGACTCGCTAGGATATAATTGTTGAGTCATTTTCTTAAGTTATTTTCTTCTTCTTAGTCATTTTATTTTTGTTAATAACTGTATTGAATTTAAGGCTCGGTAGGAGAGAAAAAATATTTCCAAGTTGACCGCAGCTCTCCAAGTGGCAGAGCTGTACACTTCTAGCGTTGAGTTTGCTAGTTTTTCATTCTTCCGCTAGCAAATATAGGGCAGCTTCACAAAGGCGGAAAATAAAGGATTACAGACGTAACCCTGACTGAAAACGTACTGAAACGCGCATGCGTGACAATGTATGGTAGTATGTGTTATAAACACAGCTTTCTCTCACTCGTTGAACATTAACGGATATATTATTTTTCTAGTATTCTTCCGTGAGCAACAAGTCTATATGATAACCACCAGAGTGAAGGCTAAACACTCGAGTAGGAACACAAATTCGGCGCGTACATGCTTCCACAATAACGTGGACTTTTCGTCATAAATTATCCAAAATTATTTAAATTTCTTTTATTTGAAAGGTAATTAAACTTCGAATGTGGTGATCTTTTTAAAATGTTGATACTTGCATTATTGAAAAGAACAGTCGCAAACTTTGATTTTCAGTTGTCAAAGAACAAATTTAGTTAAATAAAATTTTTGAAACCTAAAAGAATTCCACATTCGGACTGTCCTATCCTATAAAACGACACATTCAGAATAATTTCGTGATTATTATTACTCCAGTATTCTTATTACCCGTTTAACATTGCTCTTATGGGAGTTGAAATTCAAGATGGTGGCTGGATCTGCCGAGCCTTAATTGAATTATTTAAACAAAATAAATCATCTCATATTTGTTGTCTTGCACACTTGTGTCCAGTCTGAGGTTGCTTTTTTTATTTCAAGTTATTTAATTGCTCTAATCACGTTAGTTAACAAAGTTTAAGGCATTAATTACAATTAGTATTTTTAAATCGCATTTTAAAAGGAAAATTTGAAAGTTGAAAAAGAATTATAGTAATTTGCGATGCGTTTTCCAAGATTATTTTGACCCACGATTTGGCGTTTCCGCCAATCTGACTGACGATAACTTAAAAACGGATTTAGATATTGCAAAACGGATTTGACGCATAGTTCTTTCGTCAAATTTTACAGTTAAAATCATAGTGTCGTGCCATCTCGTCCAAGTGCCATCTCGTCCAAGTGCTATCTCGTCCAAATTCCACGAACGTAGTGCGGGAGGTTAATTCTCTACCTGCCAACTAGTGCCATCTCGTCCAAAAACCTATGCTATTGTTTACTTGACAGGTTTACAAAAACTATTGGAACGTTTAATTCTTTTTATTAATGGTCTTCTATACATTGCGTAAAACAGCAAGGTATTTGTTTACTTTAGCGTGTCAATCGAAACTACTATAAATACACAAACCTTAACTTTTTTCTTTATAAATATAGTATTTACACTTTGTAGAAACGAACAGTTTAGCCAACTCAACTACAAAGTTGTACATACGTTTTTAAAGTACAAACATGCTGTTATCGGCCAGGTTAAGTAAAAAGTAAACATACTGTGACTAAATACTATAGGTTAGAACCTTTTAGTTTTTTTTAAATTTTAATTATATAAAGTGATAATAACGAAATATAATCATACTGTTATCGGCCAGATTAAGTAAAAAGCAAACATACTGTGACTACATACTATAGGTGCGAACCTTTTAGGTTTTTTTAAAATTTTAATTATATAATGTGATTTACACTCGTACGATTTACACATTGCCACACAATTTCTCCACACATGAGGTTTAAATTGGCAATGTCCATATGTATACAAAGGGGTGGGAGAGCGGTGTGGGTGCTAGGCGAGGGCGCACAACCACAGGCTACCTGCGTTGCCTTCCTCAACCCTTGTCAAGTTTTCACTTGGACGAGATGGCACTAATTAATGTGTTCATTCAACTGTAAAACTGAGCTGGACGAGATGGCACTCTTTTCTAGGAAATAGGGTGTTGGACGAGATAGCACTTGGACGAGATGGCACTACATCAAAATCACGTATCAGCCTAAAAAGGGCCGTGCCTTTTAAAAATCGGGGGGAAGCTGGAAGGGTTTTTAACGGGACATCCCAAGTAAGACTTTTTATATTTATAGCCTAAATGAGTACTTTATTTTTGAACCTTTCTACGTAATAATCACTAATACTGTATTTTAAACTGGACGCACATGTGCATCCTTAGCACATAGGCTTAAAATTGGCGTGTGTGTTGAAAATTCTCCCAATACGGGGGTTGGCGTGCGAAGAACGCAATGCATTGTGTATTGAAAACACTCCCAATATGTTGGTTGGCGTGCGAAGCACGCAATGCATTGCATATTGAAAGTACTCCCAATACCGGGATTGGCGTGAGAAGCACGCAATCCATTGCATATTGAAAACACTCCCAATATGGCGGTTGGCGTGCGAAGCACGCAATGCACGGTGCGTCGGCCGCTTCTCATAGTGTTCAGTGTCAAGCTCACATGTGCGTCCTTAGCAGTAAACGTGTTAAACTGAGATGTACCGGGTACTGATGTTTTTAGTCTGGTTAGTAGCGGTTTGCTCAAGTGCCAGCATTCGCGCCGGTATATGACGTTATGTTGCTTATAATACATATACAGGGTGTAACAAAACTCTGTACCCAAATTTCAGGATATTGTTCCTTGGACCAAAATAAGAATAAAAGTACAGATAAACATATGCCCGAAAACTCTTAGTTTTCCAGATATCCGCCATTTTGTTTTTTTTACAAAATAATTCATATCTAGAGAACGGTTTGACTGATTGAGTTCAAACTTGGCATGAAGTTTAACCTAACAATGATATATCTCAAGGAACATAAGCGTTTAAATCCAAATATGCGTTTCAAAATGGCGGCTGTTTGAAAATTTCAAACCTAAATTACTCAAAAACCGTACATTTTAACAAAAAATGCCATGACACCTTTTTTGTAGCCCTTTTGGTTCCTTTTGGGATGGTTTATCTCCCAAAACAGTCGGATGAAGGATAATAGTTAAGTTATGTGTAATAATTGGTTTGTTCAACCCGGCATCCTATATCAAGATAGTAAATACTACAATATTGTATGTACATTTGCTGTCATTGTCTTTAACTTAGCTATTGTCCTTCATCCGATTGTTTTGACAGTTACACCATCCAATAGGGAATCAAAAGGGCTACAAAACAGGTGTCTTGACATTGTTTGTTAAAATGTACGGTTTTTGAGCAATTTAGGTTTGAAATTTTCAAACAACCGCCATTTTAAAACGCATGATTGGATTTAATCGTTTATTTTTCTTCAGATATACCATTGTTAGGTTAAACTTCGTGCCAAGTTTGAACTCAATCAGTCTAACCGTTCTCTAGATATGAATTATTTTGTACAGAAAACCAAATTGCGGATATCTTGAAAACTGAGCGTTTTCGGGTCTATGTTCAGATGAACATTTTTTTCTTATTTTGGTCCAAGGAACAATATCCTGAAGTTTGGGTACAGAGTTTTGTTACGCCCTGTATATCTATACATTCTTGTTTAAAACGACTTAAACTAATTGTTTCAGACCAATTCGCATGTTAAATTGTCTGCTTCAGCCAAAATCGAAAATCGTGCTGCAAAAGTTCACTTTTCGGAAAAACTAAACAGTGATTGTAAAATTTGAATAAAGGTTTAAAAAAAGAGAAGTTTTGTATGACCAAGTATTGTTTGAACAAGAGAAACCAATTGAACGTTTTCAACGGAAAGTGCAGAAAATAATCATATAAACACCTTCAATACGAGGATAATCAATTCAAATAATTAACTGCCTTAACGTCTACCCTCAACTGTAAGTCTAATAAGATAAACAATTACTCTCTAGGAACGGTTGAAGTTGAACTTACCCGAGGTTCTGCGTTTCTTTTTTAATCCACAAAGAGCTTTAACACCCATCTTGTATCACGACACGCACTACTCTTGTAGCCTAGGCCTACTGCAACTAACCGTTTCGCCGACTGACGAACGGTTACGACCTATACTTTTTACGCTTTCAGCTCACAAGTTCCCATTTCTAGATAAAACTTTATCAAAACAATACACGTAAGATGTGCGCATGACCGGTGTTTTGATAAAGATAATAGAAGAAAAAAATAGTAAGGTCGCGCAAATACTCATTGATAACCGCTTGCAATGTACCGCGATGTATATTTAGTACTGCATAATACTATGCAACGAGCTTACAGTACAGTGTATGACAAATACAAAACATATTCCGTGACTAATTTAATCGGGACCTGTTTTGCATTCTGCTAATCTACAGTTTGTGTTTTATCAGAGAGAAAATTAATTTTCGATTTGTGCGATCGGCGTGATGCAATCAAAGCATTTCCCATTGGTAGGCCTAACTGTTTTAACAATTTGTGCCTCGTGCCACGTGAAACCCGACTACAGATATCGGCGGAATCCTGGCACTTGGTCTCGTCCTGGCGCGATGGGCCGGGGGTGTGGGGAAAGGGCGTAAGTGGAGAAAAAAAAAACATTTCCCCACACCGCTTTCTAATGTGACTCATCCTACAAACGAACTAGTGGATGTTTACCTCACCCTTAACACGTTCACTGCTACGCAAATTTCGTATTTCCTATGCTAGGAGCTGACCTTTTATTTTTTATATTTATAGCCTAAATGAGTAAAAATTACTTTATTTTTTATTTTTGAACATTTCTACGTAACTAGTAGTTCTGTGAACAGTAGACCTCGCTCGTTGAAATAACAAATGTGGTTTTGAGCTTAGGTTAAAAATAGTGTGCCAGTAAGGAAGTAAGCACAAGGTTTAGCCAGCGAAACATTATTTTACAATTCCCGCGATTACGGGATTTCTAGTTCTCGTTTTTTTCTTTTCTTGAGCTTTAACTGCTAAAGATTTTCTTTTAGGGGCATTGTGTTTTATTTAGGTTAATAATGCGTAAGATAGCTAAAGATATCAAGTTATAGAGGGAAAACATACAATTAAATATTTACATACTTAAATAACTAAAACTTAACAATGTATTTACAGTTCCATAACTTCCATATCATATTCCAATATTAGAAATAATGAAAACAAACGATGTTAAAACGTCGTGATAGTGATCTCAAATTTATTCTCAACCCATGTACCAACACTTCCCACGGTGTCCAACGGTCATTTTTTGTATGTCCTTTATCGCCGAGAGGTTTCATTTGTTTCATCTCATTTTGTAATTTAAGTAAAGCTGAGTCAAATACTTTTATGAAATTTACAAGTATTCAGTTTAATTCTTTGATTTATTCTCTACACTTTCTCATCCCCTACACTTTCTTATTATTATATGCCATTTTTTGCAAAGGATATATTCCTAAATTACTATTAAAAACAGGCCTAGTTTTGTTAGCAGTCTTGTAGTAGGAGCATACAAACTGGTGTTTTCAAAATAAGAAATTTGAAATTGATAAATAATTTTATATAATTCTATTTAGAACTAAATTACGAAAATTTTTTACATTTATGAAAAAAATCACAATAATTTTTACTACTTTTTATGTAGGCCTAAAGTTAAACTTTTTCCTTTCGTTACTGAACATGCTAATAACTAATAAATGTTTCTTGATCTAATAACTTTGATAATTTTACTTCAACCATTTTTTTACTGGCATATATGAATTCTTTGAACCTTTATCTACAAAAAAGCTATGCAACACTTTTGATTTGGTTTGGAATAAACCTATAAAAACATGGTTGAAATACAAACACTTGGACGATTTTGAACAAATTTGAAGTTTTCGGCCATTTTGTGGGCTTACCGTTAGAGATACGGAAAAAAATGAAGGATACAATTTTGTTGAAAATCAAATTTGCTATAGCAAAATGTCATTAGTTTTTAAATTCGACTTATGGTTAAGCCACAAACTGGCTTTGGAAAAAAGCTTACACTGCGAGAAACGGTGCAGGTAAGGGGTTAAAAATGAAAAATGGAAAAAACCTTATATATACATCGCTCGCCCTAGGAATAAGGAACATTCATGCAAAAAATCATCAAAATCGGTCAAGGCGTTTGGCCGTAATCGTGAGACAGACACACAGACGAAATGCCGAACGGTCGAGTTAAAACGGAGACCTCGCTTCGCTCGGTCAATAATCACTAATATTTTAAAGTGGACGCACATGTGCATCCATAGCACATAGGCTTAAAATTGGCGTGCGAAGCACGCAATGCTCTGTATATTGAAAATACTCCCAATACGTGAGTTGGCGTGTGAAGCACGCAATGCGTTGTGTATTGAAAATACTCACAATAAGGGGGTTGGCGCGTGAGGCACGCAATGCACTGATTGTGTATTGAAAATACTCCTAATACGGAGGTTGGCGTGCGATGCACTGTGCGTCGGCCGCTTGCCATAGTGTTCAGTATCAAGCTCACATGTGCGTCCTTATCAATGATCGTGTTAAACAGAGATGTACCGGGTATTGATGTTTTTAGTCAGGTTAGTAGCGGTTTGCTCAAGTGCCAGCATTCGTGCCGGTACCTGCACTTGTTCTTGTGCGGGCTTACAATACCAGGATGAAACGTTCCGTACAGCTGCCTGCAGGTTTACGAACCTTCCATCGAGTTTTGAAGGTAAATCAGGAGGTGCTCGACCCATAATGGAAGCAGGAAGCGTTTGTAGGTATTTTGAAAAGCGATTTTTTACATTTCACCTATATTTCAAGCCGGTAAAAATATTTATACTTTGCGATTCCCACTCCTAAGGTTGTTCCCCACTTAAAAGTTTTCACCTCTCTCAAATATAAATGTAAATAATTATTATTTGTTGTGGGATTTTGAATTTTATGTTTTATTAGTAAAATTTTGCGGGGTTAATAAGTTAAAACTTTTCAATCTTATTACTTTATGAAGTACTAGGGGAACCCCTGCGTGCTTCGCACGCCAACCCCGTTGGAACCTTCTATACACATAATCATATGTCATAACAATCGGATGAAGGATAATAGCTAAGTTAAAGATAATAGCAGCATATGTACATACAATATTGTTGTGTTGCTGTGTTGGTGTAGGATGCTGGGTTGAACAAACCAATTGTTACACATAACTTAACTATTATCCTTTATCCTTTTGTTTTTACTGTGGGACCATCCCATAAGAAATCAAAAGGGCTACAAAAAAGGTGTCTTAACATTTTTTTGTTAAAATGTATGGTTTTTTAGTAATTTAGGTTTGAAATTTTCAAACAGCCACCATTTTGAAACTCATGATTGGTTATAATCGCTTATTTTTCTTGAGATATATCATTGTTAGGTTAAACTTCATGCCAAGTTTGAACTCAATCAGTCAACCATTTCTCTAGATATGAATTATTTTGTACAAAAAACAAAATGGCGGATATCTGGAAACGAAGTATTTTTGGGCCTATGTTGTGATGCATTTTTTTTCTTATTTGTAGCTACAGAATGAGCTTCCGAGAGATTGCCATATAGTTCTGAATCATCCTGTATATTGCACGCGTATGGTTAAAATAAAAAATAAGTCTGCCATTAGTAAAAACGTAAATGCTTCAAGCTATATTCTAGTATTATTTTTAATTTGTAATAAATTACCTGCTTACACGCTTCCTCAGCAAGGGTTAAATAAATTAAATTACAAGTGAAAAAACATGGACCAAGACCGGGATTTGAACCCAGGACCTTTGCCTTTCCGGGGCAATACTCTACTCTATTAATTCATAAATGCAGTAAAACCGTACAAGTGAGATAACATCGACCAATATCTGCAGGATTAGGATAGCTCAGTGGTAGAG
Organism: Philaenus spumarius; assembly: GCA_018207615.1. NCBI lineage: Eukaryota > Metazoa > Arthropoda > Insecta > Hemiptera > Aphrophoridae > Philaenus > Philaenus spumarius. Next base: position 67,214 of record JAGFPH010000282.1, on the reverse strand, counting down.
TATTGCCCCGGAAAGGCAAAGGTCCTGGGTTCAAATCCCGGTCTTGGTCCATGATTTTTCACTTGTAATTTAATTTAATATATTCTAGTCATGCTCGAGCTTATTTCTAATGCAGTAACATACATCTAGCCTTCTCAAGGTCGAATCCGCTCACTGAGTTCTATGCATACGCTCAAGTGATATTGCACACCCTTAACTCCCCCTCCCTTTTAATTATAAAATAAATTTGCATACTAGAATAAACTATCACGCTTATAGATTTGAAGGCAATAGTTGGAAGGACGTTGAAATTGATGCTCTCGAATTTTATTGTTATAGACGTTAAAAATTGGTTCGATCAAAACCTTCTATCATGTAAAATGTTTAGGTGCATAAAATATGCCATACCCACATATTTTATAATTTATTTTAAATGAAAATATAGATTAAGAATGGTAAATAATCATAAGTGTCTAAATTATTACAATGACTACATATCAATAAGACGAAAAGTTCCAATGTTAAAAATTCAGCCCAAAAAAGCAGGTATAAAAGTGTGATTTTGCATCCCGCCGTTAGGAGCGCTGAGCGCTCTTTTTGTAGACGAGTGTCGGATTCAATGAAGTGCAGAAGAGAGACTGGGGGAGGGGGGAGAGAGAGAGAGAGAGAGAGAGAGAGAGAGAGAGATAGAGCATGTGCAGTGTGAAGGTAAAAACCACGCTTCATTATTACACTACTATTTAATACACTTAGCAGAGCTGTAAAATTATGAAACTTTTACGATTCGTAGGTAAGAACCATACGATTCGTATGCTGTAAACAAAGTTTAATTAAATTACCTGTTTCTTATTTCTTTGATCGATATTACAACAATGATGTTTAATTCACTTTGATAATGACATACAATTTTCACTCTGCTGGAAAGATTTTCTAATTTTTGGTCAGAGACAAAGTGTCTGTTAGAAAGTTTTAAATAAAGGTTCAAATTAATGTGCAGTTTTAATACAATAAAGAACATGTTCCTCAAGGATTTGAAATTAAAAATATAACAATACTGGAAATGTTATACTTAAAGTTATAACTACAGTACTAGAAGTATCAACCCCTGCTCGCTTCGCTCACCAAACCCCGCGGTGAAGCAAATGCAAACAGATTACCACTTATAAAACAAAGGTGTCAATCATGGGAAGTATAAAAAACCCGTAAGCAGCACTGCCGCATTACTATAGCCGAATTTTCTTATCAGGGAATAACTAGTATTTTATAATGAGAGTTTACTATGAGTTTTGTTCCTTGTTCCGGAAACTGTTCCAAATATACCTTTGTACAGGATTATAGTAAATTTAATTGCCTTTCGAATGATATAGCTCATAAATTGCACTGGGGTTTTAGTGGGAGAAATTGCTTATTAATTACCTTACATTGATAATGAAAAAAATCATTTATCGGGAGTTTCCTATCAATTTTGTTTCTTTTTCCGGGGAATGAACCTGAATTACTTTTGCACAGGATTGTAGTAAATTATATTACCTTTCGAACGATACAGCTAAAAAATTGCACACGGGCTTATGAGTGGGAGAAATTGCGCAAAAACCTCACATGAATAATAAAAAAAACCATTTATCGGGAGATTCCTATCAATTTTGTTCCTTGTTCCGGGGACTGTACCTGAATTACTTTTGCACAAGATTGTAGTAAATTAAATTACCTTTCGAACGATACACCTAAAAAATTGCACACGGGCTTATGAGTGGGAGAAATTGCGCAAAAACCTCACATGAATAATGAAAAAACCATTTATCGGGAGATTCCTATCAATTTTGTTCCTTGTTCCGGGGAGTGTACCTGAATTACTTTTGCACAGGATTGTAGTATATTTAATTACCTTTCGAACGATATAGCGCAAAAATTGCACAAGGGCTTATGAGTGGGAGTAATCGCCAAAAACCTGACATTTATAATGAAAAAATCATTTATCAGGAGCTTTCTATCAATTTTGTTCCTTGTTCCGGGGACTGTACCTTAAATACCTTTGCACAGGATTGTAGGAAATTTAATTACCTTTCGAACGATATAGCTCAAAAATTGCACACGGGCTTATGAGTGGGAGAAATCGCGCAATAACCTGACATTTATAATGGAAAAATCGTTTATCGGGAGCTTTCTATCAATTTTGTTCCTTGTTCCGGGGACTGTACCTGAAATACCTTTGCACAGTATTTTAGGAAATTTAATTACCTTTTGAACGATATAGCTCAAAAATTGCACATGGGCTCATGAGTGGGAGAAATTGCGCTAAAACCTGACATGGATAATGAAAAAAATCATTTATCGGGAGATTCCTATCAATTTTGTTCCTTGTTCCGGGGACTGTACCTAAATTACTTTTACACAGGATTGTAGTAAATTTAATTATCTTTCGAACGATATAGCTCAAAAATTGCACACGGGCTTATGAGTGGGAGAAATCGCGCAAAAACCTGACATTTATAATGAAAAAATCATTTATCGGGAGCTTTCTATCAATTTTGTTCCTTGTTCCGGGGACTGTACCTGAAATACCTTTGCACAGGATTGTAGAAAATTTAATTACCTGTTGAACGATATAGCTCAAAATCTGCACAAGGGCTTATGGGTGGTAGTAATAATGCAATTTCCTCACTCTAATTTGCCATTTTGGTTTAAATCAAACAAACCGCCATTTTGTGTAAAATCGAAAAATGAAAATATCAGTGTCTGGGACATCCTACAAGGACCCTTCCACTAAAATTTCAGCTATTTTGAAGCATATTTACTACCATTTTATCAAGGTGGGAAAAATCCATATACTTAAATCCCTACCCAAAAACGATTAATCGGTATAACTCCGCCATTTTGAATCCGATCGAAAAACAAAAAAAGTATATCTGAAGAATCCTACTAGGACCCTTTCACCAAAAAATCAGCAATTTTGAAGCATATTTACTACCACTTATCGATCCGGGAATAAAACAAATATATATATAATATAAAGTAATTTTCAAATTGAGTCGAGTGTAATAGCTCTTATTTTCTTCGAAAATTCGGCTAAAAATTTATTTTTATTGTGAAGGGGCTGTTGCCCCCAGTTCACCAATTAGACGTAACTATGTAAATTTCGTATGTTATTATTTATTTTATTTCCTATAAAACACTTAAAATTAATAATTGCCATATTTTCCGTTCTCTAGCAGGAAAGTATAACAATCAACATTCTAGGCTGTTTTTCAATGAGTTGGTGAATGTTGTACTTTTAAAATGAACTGAACACGGGACACGGTACCTCAACTTATTGTCTGGTAGTTCTGCAAAATCGTCATTTCCGCAGTTAACTATCCAGTCTATGCATCTGTAAATAATAACTTTGCATTGATGCCATAAAGTTTAATTATTTTAAACACATCTATCAGTTTATTTTTCCTATTACCAACATCCTTTTTTTTAATAATTGGAATATAAATGCTACTTCAGCAGCGAAACATAACTAACAAAATAGTCTCAAGTCCCTCATTTAAATAATTCTTTGTATAATAAAATCATTTATAAGTGTAATTTATTAGCGCGCCACAAAAGTAAGATGTGTAAAATCCAATATAAAATTCAAATTTAGCACTTCAAAAAACATAAAGAAAGTGAGTTTCGTCAAAAATGGTAGACAAATAACAAATTTGGGTTTCACGTTCGCTTGGTTTGTTTCAGAAATATTGCAATATAAGATTTGTAATCAGTGCATAAAAAACAGTGTGTTAATAATACAATTATTTTTCCCCCCCGTTTTTAATGGTGGGGGCACATATTGATAATTGGGAATTTAGGACTTTTCTGGTTAACTGTACTTTGAGGTGCTTCAATCCTGCTGCACCTACGGCTTGATTTTGAAAAACTCGGAATCAAACCCATGACTATCAATCCGTAAATATATGTATTTGAAATTTGACAGTTTGAATCAATTGTTTGTTTTGTAAAGGAACAGTTTGAGGCATTAAATTTTACAAATTCAAGTAACATTAAAACGGTCGTATCTACAAACACTTTTAATGTCCGCCTTTTAGAAAGGTAAAAAGATTTTTTACACTAAATAAGTCTGCAAGCGTGTGCGCTTACGTGGAAAGTTTCATCTCTATATTGTTAGTGGGTTTTAACTAATAATTTTTAATTAAAATATCACATACAGACTGATAGAAAGAACGCTCATTTTAGGACATACCTTCATAGGAATTTTTTCAATCATTTTTACGCTTAGAATCATATTCTGAATGGCGTTTTCCGCCAATTAGTGCACGCCCCTCTTGGGGGCGATGCCCAGTATCGGACGGCGATAATATTTGATTGCAATAATAAATTTAGTCAAATGCGTTTCATTTATTTTGACCCAGAAAACTGTTTGTTTACACAAATTTGTATTAAATTTATGCAATTAGTAAGTACTTAAGAGTAGTCCTGGTTACTAAACCATATTTGCAATATTTTTATTGGCAGAATCTATTTCACTTAGGAGGTAAAATGGAGGCAATACTCAGCGTTTGTGTAACTTTCCAATTTCCATAGTTAATTAATAAAGCAAACACAGTTTAAAACACGAAAAACTTAATGCTAAAATGTTTCTAAATGCAATACTATGGATACAATATTGTTTGTTGCTTTTTTAGAACAATAATAAAGTCAACAAAAACAGAATCAGCTGGTGCCGATTGTTACTATATCATCACAAACAATAAGTCAGACAAAACTCAAATCAGCTGACTCCTACGAGTTTAGTATTAACTGAAACAATTCTTAAAAGAACTTACCAATAGTATAAATTTAATAAAAACTTGTATAAACAAACAGCTTTATGTGTCAAAATAAATGAAACTGATTTGATTAAATTTAATAATTGCAATGATAAATAACAGAGGGGCATGCACTGTCTGTCGAAAAATACCATAAGTCCGTTATTCTCTAACCAATTTTTTTAAAACGAACTTAATCGATAGGGAATTCAATATGCAAAAAAAAGTTATTCTTGACATTTTTTCGGGAAAGGGCTAGTTATTTCGTTATTTCCGTTCGAAAGTTGTAAACGGTCGCCATTTTTAAAATATTGAA
>JAGFPH010000282.1:32108-44100 GCA_018207615.1 Philaenus spumarius | reverse complement strand
AAACTACTAAATGGATTGGAATGAAATTTGGTATGTCGCTTCCTCTAGGGCCAAAGGTGCTCACTGAGAAAGGTTTTAAAAAAATTCGAAATTTTAGGGTGGTTTGGGGGTCAAAGTTACTAAAAATCCCAATAAGAAGTACGTAGTATAATATATTTATTGATATATTTTTTTGGTTAGTATACATTTAACTTTGATTTGTCTATCCGTGCAAAGCCGGATCGGGCCAGCTAGTTGTCTGCTAGAGCATATAAAAGGGCGCACACAAATAAATGAGTTTGTAAATAAAGTTAGTTTATATATAAAAGAAAAACAATTACAAGAAAGAACAAACATTGTAAGATTATTGATGATAGTTGTTGAGAATCAATTCCTGACTCATACTTTCGTCCAATGTCTTTTCCCTTTTACTACTTCCTGACATTTCAGTTTAACCCTAGAACCGGCAGATCGCACGAAACGTGCGATCATGACAACACATTTGTAACGCGTGATTGTATTGAATGTTTGACCCACTAAAAATCTTCCAATCTCAAAAAGACAAACACCATTGGAAAGGTAATGTTTCAAACTTTATTTTTTGTATTTACAATTTCTTTCTAAAACGTATATTTACATACGTAATCATCGTTGCAGTTTATTAGTTTTCTACAAATCAATCGGCGCCCGAAAATTCATACAAAACATAACGAAATAACTCAACTTTCGTCAATCTCTAAAACCCGCCCAGTAGGTTGTCTTAGTTAACCTATGTATCGATGGATTCATAACAATTTCCCCTATCCAAAATTTTCATCCAATCAAAAATCGGACAAATAGTTCTGAAGTTGTAAGGGGTTTTGTAGACCCTTGCAATTGGTCAGTTTTCCAACCAATAAACAGCGTTATTTATTTCACGTGATATGTGTGTGACCTCAATCGCTTTTTAGAGATATTTTGGTATCTTTGTAAACATAATGCTTCAAGCTAAGTTCCCCTGTAAACCAAATATGCTATATTTGAACAGTTTATTGTGTAGGACCGTGGGAAAGTGACTGCTAATACGGTCTCATCTAACATTCAAATCTGAAGCCTAACGGACTTTTACAACATAGGAGTTTGCGTGCGCATCTTGTACAGACGAGAGTTTTCTATATTTTTCTAACTTTTGTTATTCAAATAATTCTAAGTCAAACACTTTTATGGAAAGATAATTTACAAGTATACAGTTCAGTTCTTTGATTTATTCTCTACACTTTGTTATAATAATATTTTATTTTTGGGCACAGCATATATTAGTAAATTACGTTTCTAACTTGGCATACTTTTGATAGCAGATTTGTAGTAAGAACATAAAATCTCGCGTTTTCAAAATAAGAAATTTGAAAATGTTAAATGTTTTTATACAGTTCTATTTAGAACTAAATTACGAAACTTTTTTACATTTATGGAAAAAATTACAAAAAATGTTTACTACTTTTTATGTAGACTTAAAGTTGAACTTTTATTTTTCGTAACTGAATATTTTTTGTTTCTTGAGCTAATAACTTTGTAAATTTTACATCTATAATTTTTTTACTGGCATATACAAATTCTTTGAACCGTTCTCTACAAAAAAGCTATGGAACACTTTTGGATTGGGGTTAATTTACTATTTTTGGCGAATTTTTGAATAAATGCTTGCACACGCCAATTCTAGGGTTCTAGGGTTAATAATATTTAAAACGATTTCACCAACAAAATTAAATAGTTTTTACAGGAACACGTAACAGAATAATAAACAAAATCTATTGATAATTATCGTTATATTAGTGAATGTGAAAGCCGGCCGAATTTGACAGTCAGTCGATTCTCGATAGACAGTGTTGCCAACACCAAAGCTACAATTATCACTAACTTAATACCAACACCCGCAAACAGCCTTCGAATAAAATAAACTGTGAAAATAGTTATCCTGTATGGAAGACTTACAGATTATTTTGAGATTTTACTATCGTCTATTGTTCACTCTCATTGCCAAGCCGGTGTTGTATTTATTCTAAACCGTGGTTGACGGCCACATGGGGCCCTATGTGCCGCCTTTTTCTCCTTTATGTAGGGCCGCCTCTATATATAAGATCCTATTGCGTTTGTTAGGATTTCCATAACCTGTGTTTAGCTATCTTAAGGAATAACACAGTTAGTGAGGAGTGGGCCTGCCTCTTAGCAGAGCCGGCCTTAGGCAGGTGCGACCGGTGTAGCTGAAGTTTGTCAGATGAATTATAAAATATTAATAAAGAGAGTTTTTATAAACACATCTGCTACTATAACAGCAATCAGCCTAGTGTGATAGTGTAGTGTTGTTAGTTATCAATTATGTAGGCACAAAAAAATTTTAAACTGGGAAAATTCCCCAATGGTAAGATTGTTTTCATTTAATAATAGGTGGTAGAGCCCGGATGTTTGGCAAACTGCCTTAATTTTGCCTATTTGCCTTTTTAACCTTTTTAAGCTCTTTCAGCCTATTTGAATTATAAAAGCCTATTTTTGCCTTTTGCAAGTAAATTGATTAATGTTTGTACAGTAAAACGTGCCCAGAGTGGAACGGGAATAAGTTGGAAACTTGTTCTATGAAACCAAATTCTCAGACAGATGTATATTTCTTACGAATTAGGAGTGTTTATAGTTGTGAACAGCGTAACTCTGAACCAGGATCGTTTCACATCCGCTGTACATCCATTAGACGCTATCCATTTCCTGGTTCAGAGTTCCACAACTATAGTAACCGCCTAAAAGGGAGGGAGAGAGAGAGAGAGAGAGAATGAACTGTTTACAATTTTTAGGAAAAAAGGTTCCTTCTATTGATGTCCTTGTAGTCGTATCGGTTGAAACTATGCAGTAGGCTTCAACCACAGAATTAAATAGACTGGACAAGTCGAACGCAAGAGTGAAGCCAGTTTTAGAGTCACTCAATTACTCGCACAATATGGCAGAGTCAAATACTCACAAGTCGCGAACCGCCAGCCGGCCCGCCCATACATGTTGCCACAATACCCGCGAAACGAAGCTCGTGTTTTAACTGTTGTATGATAGAAACTACAATAGCTAATTTTTTCAAAAAATACTTTTTGGAAAAAGTAGCTTTTCAGCTTCATTTTCTCTAGCTTACATGACGCACTTGCCCTAAAAACAAAACAAAAATTTCGCAATGCAACTTTTTGATTTCACAAATTAAAAAGTATAAAAAAGTTTGGATTTTATTAAATTTTTAATATGCCAACCCATTTTTACCATGCCAACCCATTTTTATTTTCAAATTGTGAACACACCATTAGCATTCCACACTATTAAACAGTAAGTTTGTCAAATTTCAAAGATTTTAGAGCGTTTTCAGCTATTGAAACCACTGTGTAAATGAATAAAGCGCACTGAAAATTTCTCTCCTCTTTAGGCCCGCACGACGTTTTTGGCAGAAGGCATGTAAGTCTGCTGTATGGTAGGGACAGAGTCAAACTTTGGTTGTTTAGCCTACTCCCATCAATAACTTAACTGTGCATGTGTGCTGCCAGTTCTTTCTGACAGAAGACAAAGTCTAACCAAAAGGCAATTTAAAGAAATACCTTGTGGTAATGTGTAACCAGTAAAATGTAAGTTATCTGAATTATTTGTTTATTAGTTGCTAAAATATATTATGCCTTTTTTGAATTTACAGTGCCTTTTTTGTGTTTCCTTCTGCCTTTTTTGCCTGCCTATTTTAAGTGTTATTAATGCCTAAACATCCTGGCTCTAATAATAGGCCTAGCCTAATTTTTTTCTAATTTTATTTAATAGTTAAGTATTATTAATATTATATCATGTTTTCTCTTGTTATCTACATTTCATACTGCGTTTACGTGATGTATAGTCCTAATTATAGTGGGTGGGAGGCGGTGAAATTTGGTTGCTAAATTGAGGGGGCCCGCAGTAAAAACTTGCACCAGGCCCCGTACAAGCTGAAGTCGGCCCTGTCTCTTAATATATAGAAACTGAAAGGTATCAAAATAATACTAATTGAATGTGATTTAAACACTTACAGGATATATTTTCTCTCGAACATTGATCCTCATTTTGTCGACTTGATCTCTGAAATGTCTCCTCAAAATCTAATACTGCTTTCTGAAGGTCATCTTTAACCAATTCGTTTGTCTGTGAGACTTGAGATCGGTAGATAGTATTGTCTGTCGTGCTCCGATGATCTTCTTCGTGTTCTTGAGGAATCTGAACACATAAAATCAAAATAATTTCACATGTAAAATTAATCTAATTTATATTATAAAATAGTACAAATTTCAACATAAAATTAAATTACCAGCTTAAATAAAGTTCACATAGAATTTCAAAAATATATTCGGTTATTCAACAATAGTATTGGTATACTAATTTATTCGTGGACAGATGTTTCAATATATGCGTGCAAAATGGACTCCAAGTTCAAAACAAATCGTTTTATGGTTTTACGTTCAAAATTGCTGCTCTGCAACAAGATTGCAATAACTACAGTAGAAAACCCGATAATCTGGCCTCAATGTGACCAGACTCAGATCAGACTGCCGAAAAACTCCAGTAAATAGAAACAGTGATAAAAAGTACACAATAATATAGCTATTTTAATGTAGCGAGCTGAGCAGTCTCTTTGCAGAATGTGATAGAAGGAAGTATTAATATAGAGCGAACAAAGGGTCCGAATATTCAACTTTCGTTTTAAAACTTGATGACCAAATATGTTGGAATCTCATCCTTATATATAATTCTGTAAGCGAAATTTTAGATTCAAAATTGTGGGAATTTGGTAAATCGGAGGATAATGGGAGAGGTATCAAATTAAAGGTATCAATTCAAGGAACGAGGGAAAAATATAAGTTTTTTCTAAAATTAAAAACTAAGGGGTTTTTGAGGTCCCCGAAAAACGAAAAATCCCCATAAGAAATACATGAGAATTTAAAAACTTCTGGTTTGTTTACATTAAAACATTTGGTATTAAATAAATAAATTAAAAACCTAAAACAGCTGTTCTGCAGTTTACTTTAAAACATTTGGTTAAATAAATAAATTAAAAACATAAAACATCTGTTCTGTAAAATAATATGACAGAGTTAATGTAAATATTATTTTTATGGCCTAAAATGATAAATAAACACATGTATTTACATTTATTACCATAGCAACCAATTGAATAAAATAACAGATAATATAGCTGTTTGTTCCAATATTTCCATTAACAGCTGATTTAAAAATTTGAAGCAATTATTTTTGTATTTCTAGCTTTTATGTTAGGGTTTTAAAGTGTAGACCTGAGCCTTGCTGGTTATTTTAAACATTATTATAACTGCTGTTATCAAATGTAAGAAATAATTTGATGTGAACATTTATCATCTTAGTTTTGAGGTTATTATTAATCGTACAACTTTATTATAAATAAAACATAACATTTGTTTTTAGAAGGTTCCATTGGGGGTTGGCGTGCGGAGCACGCAGGGGTCTCCCCTAGTATTAATACAATCAATTTGTGCTTAAAATAGCCTTTGGCGGGAAAGTTTTGGGGTAGTTTTGATTTCTTCCTTTCTATATGTTTTTTGGCGTGTTGAATCCGAATCTGAGGTTTGCCTACAAAATTTCGCGACGCATCATTGAAAAAAATGCAAAAACATGTCAAAAATCATGAGTTTTTGCGGTTTTTTGTTTTTAACTCGAAAAATATCAACTTTTCGTAAATAAGCTTCCTGTTAAAAAATAATGTACATAAAATGTAGGTACTACAAATTTCATTCCATAAGTTATTTTCTCCGACGAACCTTTCGGGCTCAAACGCCAGTTGAAAATTTGTGTATTTCGGCTGTTTCCGCTAAAACCCACTTTTCAACTCCAAAGCTCTAATTTATTATTAAAGGATGTCATTTAGTGAATTCCTCCTACTTTTAAGCTGAATACAATGTGTCTGGTTTCAATTATTATCTCATCTAAAGTAATAAAACAATATAATATAAACTAAAAAACAAATTTAATATATCACATTTTTAAAACAGACTAAATCTGTATAAATCTGCATGGCTAGGAGAAATTAATGTATACTTTTTAGTGAGTTTTAAAAACTGTGTATATTAAATTATTTTAAATTCAATAATATTTTATGCTTTTTAGTCTTCAGTTGGGAGTTATATTTAAAGATCAAATCTCTAGCTCATTGAGAACTTAATTTAAAATCGAATAGACAAACAAACAGACAGACAGACAAGAATGCGAGTTAAAATTGCATTGACATCCAGAGTTATGTTTAAAGTTTCAAGTTTCTAGCTTATCGGGAAGTTAGTTTAAAATAGATTGCAAAATATGTACTGAACAGACAAGAAAGCAAGTTAATAAAAACGTGGAGATAAAAACCTTTTCAAAACCACATTATATTACTTTTTTTTCTTGTAGGAGAGTTTCCTTGCAAACTCAAAAAATAAGAGCCGGTTGATATTTATGCTAATGGAAAAATGTTATGACTAAAAAATTTATTCACAGCAAGCTGTGGAGGACGCTGATATCCTAATTAATTATCACAACTGCTCTTTTGTTGGCCCCGTCAAATGAATATATGACAGTGGTGGGGCAAGATATAGACTTTTTGGTGATTTGATTGACCTGTGTAGCCCTGATGTACAGAATGTTTTCTTTTTGAAACCGGAAAGAGGAAAAGTGTCTCAAACACTCTACAATCCTCATCTTACCGCCGACAAAACCCAATCAGACCATACATTGTTCCTGCTCGCGATGAGTGGTCGTGACACCACTTCTGCTTTATTTAATCAGGGGAAACTGAAAATTTTCGAAGTCCTGCAGAAGAACGATAACTTGCAACCAGTCATTGATGCTTTCAAAGACCCTCATGCACACCAGGACGAGATTGCCGAAGCAGGAAACGTGTTTCTCATGGCTCTCTATAGGAAAAGACACGAGACTAGCCTGAACGATTTGAGATACAGGCAATATGTATCTCCATAGTATACAAATAAAACCAACATTGCCTAACTACTTACTAATGAAGATGCAGCACGGCAACATTCATTGAGAGTTAACTTTCAAGTGCAGCAATGGTAATCAGGTCAAACCACACTCGACGAGCAACAAAGAGACTCGAACTAGTGGGGGTGGAAAAAACAAGGAATGGTCTCGTGCCAGTGCCAACCACTTTAAATCCTTCTATACTAAGAGCACTCTTGGTCAAGACAAATTTCAATAAAAAAAAAACTAAATCAAAATCGGTTTATCCATTTGGGAGCTACACCACCGACAGATACACACGTTAAACTTATAACACCCCTCTGTTTGCTACTATTCGGAGGGATAAAAAGAAATGGGCATATATTTTTACTGGTAATAATCGTAAACTACCGCATGTTAAAATGTAGGCCTAACCTAAAAACACAGCGTATCAGTCGTTTTGACAAATCGGCTGATTTGGAAATTGAAAATGTTCCTTGTAAAACTAATGTTATTATAAATCCTTTTTTATTGTGAACCAGAAATTACTTTTAAACTTGCGGGTTTTTCAAATTACCATTTTGTATTTGCATGAGATGAGCTAACCCAGTTTTTCGAATTTTCAACAAAACATACTTTCATGTCTACTTGAGATATGATCAAAGTTGTTATTTTCGCACCACCTATTTCATTTCCAGATTAACAAGTCCCTACGATAGAACAACCCGAACCTGGGCTAGGATCCGCCGCCTTCAAAGAACCTCAGCCAGGATCCTCTAAACGACAATGCCTAACAAAATATTGTAATATACATATAATCATAATATGTAATATATAAAACAATATAATAATGTGTATCAAATTTTCAAGATTTTCTTTATAATTTCAACTTTGTGTAACTAAATTTGTAAAATTTCGGACTTCATATAAATTGAACATTTTTATATTTAATTTTTGAAAAAAAATATTTATACCTTCAATCACATATAAGATCTAAATAAGGTATATGCAGAGAACAGGAAGGAATTCACTAATTGACAACGTTTAATATGTTAAATTAAAGTTTTGGGGTGGAAAATGTGGATTTTTGGGGAGACAGGCGAAATACGCCAATTTTCAATTAGCGCTTGAGCCCAAACGGTTCATCGGAGAAAATTACTTATGGAATGAAATTAGTAGTAAATTTTATGTACAATATTTTTTAATAGGTAGCTTATTTACGTAAAGTTGATAGTTTTCGAGTTAAAAGCAAAAAACCGCCAAAACTCATGATTTTTGACATGTTTTTGCATTTTTTTCAATGATGCGTCACGAAATTTGGTAGGCAAACCTCAGATTCGGATTCAGCACCCCAAAATACATATAAAACGGAAGAAACCAAAACTACCCCAAAACTTTCTTGCGAAAAACACAATTTGACTGGACTGTATGTTGGAACAGTGTTTTGGGCACAATAAACCTAAGTCCTTCTCAAAGAATACACCCTAATTCAATCTGATCTATTGCATAGTTTTATTTAAAGATTCTGGAGTATGTGTTATTGTGTTTATTGCTAGAACCTAACAGAAAACAATAAGACTTATGGATTCTCTTTTCAGTGTTGACTGCAATTCTTCAACTTATAAACTGTCGAAGTTGAGTGATTATCAGGACTATCGGATCTGAGATAAATTGGGAAATGGTCCATGTGCAGAGATTACAGCAACTCCTATTTCCTCATTGTTACCTTGTTATTTCATTTGAATCTAATATATATTTAAACTATTTTTGATAGTTAGAAAATGCCTATGAAACTGTAGATTTATTGCACAAATTATTGGATTATTCTTTTTATTCTATATTTTTTCATCACATTTTGACTGCAAATTGACTGAAATCAGTTGAAGACTGTTTCTTAACCTAATAATTTGCTTTCTAAAAAAAGTCGATAAATAGAGATTGATACATTAATTTTTACTATTATTACAATATATACACAAACCTGAAGAGTCGTATCGTCATAGTTCCACGTAGGACTGGCCAATCCCAGCATAACTTCCATAGATTGCCTTTGGCGTCTTCTTTCCTTTCGCCTTTGTTTGCTTGCTGTATCTCCAGTACCTTTTGACATAGCCTCGCAAAAGCGGACGAAATCAAGATCAATGTGATATCCATATGGGCAGCAGTCGCAATCGGAATATTTATTGAATCCTCTGCGTCGACTACTCAGATCGTCGCTCGAGTGGTAACTTGATAAACCTGTAACACAAGCGGTAAAATATAGTATCCAATTCTTTCAACCGGTGTGAACAATACAATATGATAATTACCAATTGCTGATTATAAATTAGTAACACAGAAAAGGCTGTGTCAAACTAGCATTCACCATATAATATGCTAATATTCACCCTGTCATATAATTACTTAAAAACTCTATTAAATAATATGGTTAGAAGTGTGCAAGTTATATTCTTAATTTTATTTTTCAGCCTAATATACACAATTTATTAAATTATAGAAATAGGTGCCATGGGCGGTTAAAGAGAGAGCTCTAAGAGGCTCAGCCCTCCTAAAAATGTCAGGTGATAGGTTAATATTTGGAAATCAATTTGAAAAATCAATGCTAAAACGGATACATAAAACAATTAAAGATGTGAGCTGCATTGTAAAAATGAAGTAAGTACAGGGAATTTACTATGAGTATTTTACCTGTTATTTAGTTCGTCGTGTGACTTCGAACATTAACATTTTAATGGGAAAACTTAATTTTTATGGTATAAGGGGTAAATCTAATAATTGGATAAAGTCATATTTATTTGGCAGAAAGCAGAAAGTAGTTTATACTGACAGCTCTCTCAACTCCTATGAGTCTACATGGGAGCCTGTACTTCGTGGTGTACCTCAAGGTTCAATCTTGGGGCCTTTGCTCTTTTTAATTTATCTAAACGATTTGCCTGACAACGTTGGTCCTGCAAAATCAGTATTATTAGCTAATGACACTACTTTGACGGTGTTTGGCCAAAGTAGTGTAGACTTAGCTATATCGGCAACTTCGGCAATGTCAAAGGCCAATGATTGGTTTATGGCAAATAATTTGAAATTAAATGTAGTAAAAACTAAATTAATACAATTTAAAACAAAATCAACTCCAAATAAAATTATTGTCAGAGGCGAGGAAGAAATACAAAACACAGTTAATGTAAATTTTCTTGGTGTTATTGTGGACGAAAATTTAAATTGGAGATGCCACATTTTAAAGATTTCGAATTCCCTGGCATCAGCTTGCTTTGCTCTCCGAATGGTTTCAAGGATTACCAGTGTAAAAACCATAAAAACTGTTTACTTTGCATATGTATGTTCTCTGTTGAGATATGGGGTGATCTTCTGGGGGAACTCTGTCGATGCTTTTAAAATTTTCCGTATTCAGAAGCGAATAATTAGAATAATGTTTAATTTTAAATTTAATCAATCGTGTAGGCCTTTTTTTGAAAAATACAAAATTTTAACTTTTCCATCTATTTACATATATGAAATGTTGTTGTTTTTTAAGACAAACCAGAGTATGTTCGAGGAAAAACAATATAACCATACATATCTGATGAGGAAAAAAATATTGCAATATCCTGTGCACAGTTTGAAATTTTTAGAACGTGGTGTTTATTACTCTGGTTTGAAATTATTTAATAAACTTCCAGATAATATTAAAAAACATAGCCGTTTCGAGAATTTTCGTGGATCACTCAGAGGATACCTTTTGAGGCATGCTTTTTACTCAGTGGAGGAGTACCTCAGTTCATGACCTCTGGGTGACTAGGATGCATTTTGTATTCAGGATGACACTCAGAAGTTAATTAATAAGAGATATCATGTAAACATGGATTCACTGTGTCTTAATTTGTTTGTATTATAAATTTGTATCTTGTGTACTTGTTGTATTGTAGCTTGTGTTGTATGTGATGGTTTTGTATCTTGTGTTGTATGTAATGGTTTTATATGTATTAAGGTATGACAACTCAAATGTATACCGCAGCATTGCTGCACTATGTATGCCAAATTGATGCAAATAAATAGATAGATAGATTTCGTTATGCTGTCCTATTTATGACGCGTTTCGAGATCGTAATCTAATTTTTAAGTATATGTTATCACATTTGAGGTACTTGTCGTCATAAAAACACAAACACATTAAATATAAAAAGTACATCATTTTTAGCGCTATGCGGTTTTAGTTGGTCGGTGTACACCATCCCGTCGTCTATGGTAAACTGAACAGCCTACTTTGTACGGTAGTTATTGACCCGTTTTATCTTCATAATCGAATCATGTATCGTGTAGGTCGCTGGACTGAAATGACAGGTGAAGCTCATGAAACTAAAATTGTAAAAATGTGAATAATTTCCTTTTCATAATGTATATACTGCATTAATAGGAGCATGATTTTTGTAGTGCCATTTTCGGTGAAGAATATTTGACAAAGGTCTCGAACTAATTGTAGTTGTTCAGATTTAAGAATTATTCCAATTTAATATGTTGTGTGTTGCTTTTAATATTTAGATTTATCAATGAAAGTGACACTGATTTAAATCAAAACCCCGAACCACAAAACAAGGAACTAAAACAATAACTAAACAACTAAAATTAATTGTAAGCTATGTTTAATACGTTATCCTTATGTACATTTCGATGACATGGTCATCATCCTCAGAGGGTTTTAACACTACTAAAGTATACATACAATATTACAGAGCTATATATACCCGCCCTCCCCCCACTCCTCCCCATACCGGTCAATCAAGACCGACCTGGTGGGGGAATGGGAGGAGCCAAATTAAATCTACTACCAGTTTCTTTGTTTAATGAAAGTGAATAAAATATGCTCCTCATCTCCTCGGACAATCCCGAGAGTAAGCAAGAAGTTCCATCGAATGTTCCGCAATGGACTATAATAAAGTTTTTACGGCATCGGAAATTTTTACTCGGTTGAAGGCACAATTTAGGGATACTTGGTCAAGAACTCAGCCCAGTTTCCCCCAATTAGGTATCAAACTAACCA
>JAGFPH010000281.1:708136-719618 GCA_018207615.1 Philaenus spumarius | reverse complement strand
ATAATTTTTCTTAGTATTTTAGTGCATTGGAAAACCACCATGTGCAGCACTAAGTGCTTTATGCTGCCTTGAGTGCTGAAGGTCTACTGTTCACTTCAGACACTGGGATAAATGTTCTCTCTGCTTCCCGTCTAATTCCAAGATAGGGAATGATTGTAAATATTATAACGAGAAAGGTTACTCTTTCATGTTACAGTGAAACATGATGTAGCACCCATTTAGAATCTAGATTTTATTTAGACTCGATCTCATCTTTTTTCACCTTGATATTTGGCACGAATTAACCAATATATGTCGGAAAATTTTAAAAACAAGCAAAAATATTTTGTTTTGAGATTTCATGTAAAATGTCAAATGAAAGCCTATACAATAAGCTTTAAAATGAGATATCAAACATCTCTCTAGCACCATCGGTGGTAAATCTGTAAGCATTTTGTGATCTTAAACATTGTGAAATTTGGCTATTTCCGCAATTTTCTAAAATCGATATTAAAAAAACTACTCAAGTAAAAAATATGAAACAAATAAGATTTGTAATGTACTTAGTTAATACAACTAATAAACAAAATCATGTAAATCTGAGACATAGAGGTTAAGACAGGTCTATGAATGGTCTATTAAATAGGTCTATGAATGGTGATTTCATGTGGAATTACCATTTTGAGATTATTTTGATTGTTATTTAAGTTCTTTATTCCACTAATTATGACTCTTCTATATATTTTTCTATCATACTTTAGTCTAACTTTAGCTTGTAACTTTTTATGTAGGCTTTATACTATACACAAATGTCAATCTAGGTTTTTTAAAATAAAATACTTAAGTTGTTTTAGATAAAATTTAGAATATTTTTAGTTAAAATGTTTGCTTTTTGACCTAAATTGGTTATTTATGCTTCTTTTTTACTATTGAATTTTGTTTGTTCTATGACCTATTTCTCTATTTATGCAGCAGGTTAGGTTCTGGTATTTTGTTACAAACTGCTTTTTATTTATGATTTCGATTTTTTAAAGAAAATTTTTCTGTTATTCTAGAAATCTAAGTCCTGTTACTCAGCTATATGTCAGTGTGGATGGAAGTACAAAAGAGAGTTTGAAAAAAATTGACAGACCACTATTTAGAGACTTTTGGGAACGCTTTATCGACAGCTTAAAAGCACTTTCAGATAAGGTAAGTATTGGAATTTTGTGTTCTCTCCAATAAAACCTTTTCTAATAAATTTTAATTGAATAATTATTACATCTTCTATTTTTATGAAATCTCATTAGCATTTATTTAGTTCTATTAAATTTGTTGGATGATAATGCATACAAATACTTAAAAATAAAATATTACTTTTTAATTTAATTGTAATGTACTGTGTATAAACTTCTTTGACATACTCAGTCTCCATAAAAGGAAGTAATAAAAATGATTCACAAAATTCATGGACCATGATAAATAACATACATTTAGGTTTAAAAGAAATTTTAACATTGTATGTTGTTTTGTAAATTATTAATTTATTTTTCAATGGTAAGATCCATGTAGATATCTTATTTTAATCTGAATGTTTGACTTTATTTTCAGGGCCAGAGAACTGTCTATCGTTTAACTCTAGTGAAAGCGTGGAATGTGGAGGAACTGGAAAATTATGCAGATCTAGTAACCCTTGGAAATCCTGATTTCATTGAAATAAAGGTAAGCAGTAAGTAGTATTTAGAACTTTGAAATTCTACACAAATTTATATTAAATAAACATTGTTTTTGAGTTTAAATTCTAAACTTAACAAGTCATAAAAAAAGGTTGCTGTTTTTACATGCCTGCAATCAAATTGGTTTGAAGAATTTTTGCAACTTTTAAGAGAGTGCTTAAGTAGCTTTTTTTTTTTTGAAAGGACACAGAAATTTTTTGTTAATAAAAATGATCAAGATTGATCAAAGGGAGAGTTGAGGTTTAGAGATGAGTCAGAGATAGAATTATTTCAATAAACATTTGAATTAAAAAGGATAAAGTTACAGGAATAAAATAGAACCAGAGTTGTAATGTCGAGGCAAGGGTAAGCATTTTGTTAAGTACCATTTTAAATCCAAAGAAATATAATGTATGGGGGTAATTAATTAGGTAGTTGTGTATTTTATAAACCCCACTTTTTTAAAGTATAAAAGTAAGAACTTTCTTTTGCAAGTATTTCTCGATTCAATTGTCTATTGGCATAACAAACAAAAATAATACAATTCCTTCTTCCGTCTTCCTTTAAAGACAAGGAACAGTCTTTTCAGTCGCTCAACATTGGAATTATTTTCCACATTTCAATGTAGGTCATAAATATTATTTTGTTGACTCTGAAGCTAATAATTCCCAATGCATAGAATTAATGTTTGGAATGGTGAAATAGCGGGATTGGTGTACTAGTTGTCATCATCTTTCTAGCTGTGACAGAGAGCAGACATGCAGACAGTGACATGTGACAGTGAGCTGCGGTGACATTGCAGACTTCTGGGAAAGTGTCAAGGACACATTTTTATTTGCAATTATAAATTTTTATTTACTAAACATTTTTAGAAATGCATTATATTAACTATTTAATGAACGTTGTAAAGTTTTAAAAATCTATAGGGTCTTTTACCGTCATACATTGAACTATATTAATAACTTAATCCTCTTTTGTTGTGACACTCTAGTCGTATGTCCAGACACCTTGAATTCTGGGAAAATATGAAATTATGAATGTTATTGTCAAGTAATAAATTTTGAATTATGCTTGAAAAATGAAAGCCGTTAGAAATTTTAATTTTTGCTGCTATTAGGGAAGTGATGAGATAACTTTTTACCAAACTGAAAACGAACCTGAACAAAAAGTCAAACACTGAAATATTTCAAATCAAATCGTAACAGTTGCAGGAATAACTCCTTTGCGTGTACTTTAAAAACATCGATATTAAATCACAATTATCGTCTTTAAGAACGATCGCTGCAGTTGTGATAACTTAATTTCTATCGCCCTTATTTTGTAAAATATCTAAATTAAATCGCTATCTGCATCTTTCAAAACGATGGCTTGATATGCGAAATCTTGTTTTTGATCATGCATAGTTTTGTGAAATATCAAAATTAAATTGCATCTGTCTCTTTAATAGCGAGTATGGCAATTATCTCTCTTTAGCTAGTAAACTAGACGCTTGCCATCAATTGCGTGTACTTAGTTTATGAATTGTGTTGTGTCTGTGGTTGTTGTGTTTGACTTCTCAGTCTTAGCTCTGAGATCCATCATGTAGATATTTAAGGTTAGTAATAATTTGTAGTTTTATTTTGTTCACCCTTACATAGGCCTAGTTGCCTAGGTTTATGTACCGTTAGTTTTAGTCACTTGAGAACAGGAATTGATTTGTATTCCCGAAACGTCGTGTTTGATTATTTAACACACAAATGATGGCAAATGTCCGAATAAGTAATTATAATCAAATTGAGATAACTTGTATTTAATCACTCTTATTAAAAAAAAAATCTGCTGCAACAACTAGAATTAGACTGTGCTTACTTTGTTAAATATTTAAATTAAATCGCAATCTGCATATTTTAAAACGATTGCGTCAATTGTACTTACTCGAATCAGAATGTGCTTATTTTGTGAAATATCTGAATTAAATCACAATTTGCGTCTTTAAGTGTAATTGCAGTGTTGCTGTAATTCAAACTTGATCACACCGATTTAATGAAATATCCTTATTAAATCCAAATATATGACTTTATAGGCCTAAATAAATGCAGTTTTGTGGTAACTTGAAGTCAATAATTTTTATTTTTATGAAATATCGGATTTAAGAATCATAATCTGCATCTTTAAAAATGATTACAGCAAGTACTAACACGCGAATTCAATCTACCCTATTTGATGAAATGTTGGAATTAATTGTGATAGGGAAGTTTATATTTGTAGGAAGCATGGGCAGTTAACGACATAGGGTCAATTAATATGAAATGTATACAATATGTAAAGGATTTTACTGTAGGGTCACTCTTGGCATCAGATCACTTTCTCATTGAATGGAAACTTTATATTAGGGTTAGTATCGTACCTAAACTATGTTGGTAAATGAAGGACTCGAGTCAATATAATAATAAGTTAAATATGCAAATAGAAATGATAAATTGGTCGAATGAAACTCCTTACATGATAAGATGTAAAAAAGAAGTCACAAACAAAACGGGGTCAACTTCAGTAAATAGTCGGAAATTAAGGAAACCAAATCATTCATGGTTTGACAACCAGTGACAGGTAACTAGGAGGGGGGCTTTTAAAGTATTAAATTTAATTAGAAAAAATAATAATGTATACTGTAAGAAATTATACTTGGGTGCAAATAGGGACTTTAAAACACTTTGTGTAGTTAAGCTTAACGAGTTTAATTACAGTATGGTTTTAAAATTCAGTCAAGTAACAGATTCTAAAGGGCTATGGGAGGCAATTAAAATCTTCAGACAAAGAACACATGTTTGTATCTAATTCAATAGAGGCCAATCAGTAGGTAAGTCACTTTCGCAAACTATTGAATCCAACGCGTATATCACTCCCTGTCATGTGGGCGGAACCGAGGATAATTAATTGATGAATTACTAGATGATAGGGATATGAATCTATCAGAGATTAGGCTTGTAATTAAAAAGGCCAAAAATAATAAAGCACTGGGATACGATACGATGCCATTTTAGTATTAGAAAAATGGTATACAAAAATTGCACGGATGTTTATTTAGGATATTTAATAAAATGTTTCAAGATGATAAAGTTTCAGGGTCATTTAAACAGTCATTAATTTACCCTTTGCATAAGAAAATCGACATCAATGATGTTAATAATTACCGGGTCTTTACATTCATGGGCGCGATCACAAAATTATTTACAGGAATTATATATTCAATCTCGTTACACAATGGGTGAAGCAGCATAAAGTATTAAACGAATTTGAATTGGGTTTTTGTACAGGTTATTCCACAGTGGACAACTTAACTTAATAAGTATAGTACATTTAAAATTGGCATAAAAGAAATGCAAATTATGTTTGTTTGTGGATTTTTCACTGTGGTTTGATTTGGTAGAAAGTAGAGCCCTTTTGTATAAGATAGCAGGGATCGGTATTTCGAATAAGTTGTGGAAGGTTTTTTAGAGACCTCACTTGTACTGGTCCGAAAGCAAGTGTCTGGTTCAGGAGGGGGATGGCAGAATGTTTTATTTCTGGAATATGTTTGAGACAAGGTTGTTTTCTAAGTCCGATCTTTTTCTCTCTTTTTATGAATGATTTATCCTAAGCAGGGGGTCGGATTGAGAATTGAAAAATAAATATGTTACTATATGCGGATGCGGATGATAATTTTATTATCATCTACACCAGCTGGGCTACAGGAAATGATCAATGAGTTTGCAGAGTTATTGTGGAAAGTAGAATTTGAATGTAAATTTGAACAAATCAAAAGTTTTGGTTCGTAGAAGGGAGGGGGGGGGGGGGGTAAGCAAGAGGCCAATGAACGATGGTGGTATAATAGAAAGGTGGTAGAGAATGTGTAAATGCTTATAGGTGAGGCATTGACACCTTCTTTATATTTGGAAAAACATTTTGAGCAAAAACTTGGAGCAGCCAAAGCCACGATGAACAGTGGGTAGCAAAATGTAATAACAAATTTAAAGGTTCTGTTAGTTTGCCTTTATTATATAATAATAACAGTTATTATATTATAGCTTAAACAAACACAAATGTTTAAAACAATTAGTTTTACGTAGTAATAAATATTGCTTTTAGGGTGTGACTTTTTGTGGTGGAAGCAAGGACAAAGCTAACAGTTTAACAATGGAAAATGTTCCTTGGCATGAAGAGGTTATCAGGTTTGCAGAGAAGTTAGTTGCCAGGTTACCTGACTATGCTATTGCTTCAGAGCATGAACATTCTAATTGCATATTAATTGCACATCATAAGGTAACATACTACAATAGGCTGGAAAATATAATTATTTTGCAGTATACTTAATTTAATTTATAAACTTCAAATTTGTTTATCATAAATTCCTAGATTTTGAAAGAAAGTACAATGTTTGAATGTTGTGTGTTTTACTAAATTGCATTATATGTTATTTATTGTTTAAAAAATGTTAACTAATAGACTTCAATGTAAAATGTTTGAAAAACAATAATATCTTAAAAAGTTATTAGAATACTTTAAGTTAAATATTTTGATTGTTTGTTGGTTTATTAGGGTAGTAGTAATCATTATATATATTATAAGCTGTAGAGGGATGCTCAAAATCATACAATTTGTTTTCCCTTATCCTCTTAAACTATCTCTTATGTGGAACAATATTGCCTAAAATACTCATATTATTTTTGTTTCAACAGATGTTTGAAATATTTACTATCACAAAAGAATATGGTATATAGTGTAGTATCAATGTTATATTTCATCTAATAATTGCACAATACTAACAAGTTGTTGACATTTACATTCCTTTATACATGATTATGTGGATTTGGTTTAAGTTAGGGATGGGTTGATTCTCGATATCACTGATACTTTAGTTTTGGTATCGGTCTCAAGAATTGATAGGCGAAACTAGATACCGATACCAAGAGATACTCAGTTTATATCGTTGTCAGACTTGTCCTTTCTCCGTATTTAGGACGGAGACTCCGTATTTTGAATGTAATCTCCGGTATTTGCAATCACATTCTCTGTATTTATTCAACCTTTAACAATAAATATCAGTAGGGAAAAATGTAAAACGTTCTTAATTGATGTATGTAGACATTTTCCCCAGTAAAATGGCTAGACAATTATTTCCTTTGTTAAGTAAACGCTTCTTGTTTTATTTATATTCATGCGTTGCCCTAGTTACTTGTACACAACAATTCGAGTAGGCTCAAGGTCATCCACTTATGAATTTGTTTCTTATCATCTCTATTTATAGAATTAGGGTGCCTACTGAGACGAAAAGTAACACATTTTATAATTTTATAGATCGGTAACAAAAGTATTTAAAGTATAATAATTCTCTTTGTTTTAGGTCTGGTAAAACTTTTTGGCCATTTTCGGGATTTATGTTATCCTTGATTTATGATTTTTGTGACCCGACGAAATGACTTTGTTTTATTTGTTATTCATTCCCTCAATTAGCAACATTTTATTTCCACTTTTTCCGAGTTTTACAACTGTCATCTAAATTTCATTTCACGCTAAATTACATTTAGCCTTTGTAATTTAAGTTTTACACCAGTGTTTTATAAAATTAGCGCTAATAACATTCTGTCGTCGTATTCTTTTGCGGACATACGTCATTTTATTTTAAATAATATTTCAACAATGGTAGTTCATAAAAATGGCACAAATATTATTCGGGCATTGATTTTTTTACAGACATTCACTGTGGTACTTAAATTATGATTTATCACTAACATTCCATACATTTTACCTAATTGTATTCGGATTTCATTATCTTTCGTGAAAACTCACTGAGGTAGCCTATATTAAATTACGTTTTAACGCCGATATTTCATAAAATTACTGCTAATTGTGTTCGAGCGTTAATTTCTTCCATGGACATTCCATATTGTATTTTAAATAATTTTTTTAACAGTTTTTATTAAATTGGACTAGGTTAATTGTATTTGGGCAACAATTTCTTATGCAGTCATTCCATTGTTCTCGGGAGTACCTAGGTTTTTTGCGGACATATGCAGTTGTTTATTAAATTGCGTTTTAATGCCGGCATTTGATAAAATTAGCGCTAATCATATTCAGACGTCGTTTTCTTTTAAATGATATTTCAACAATGGTAGTTCATAAAATTGGCACAAATTGTATTTGGGCATGGTTTTTTTTTTGCGGGCATTCACTAGAATTTCATACATTTTACCTAATTGTATTGCTTTGCTTTTGTGAAAACTGACTGTGGTATATTAAATTACATTTTAACGCCGATATTTCATAAAATTACTGTTAATTGTGTTCGGGCATTAATTACTGGCATTATCTTTCCCGAAAACTCACTGTGGTATATTAAATTATGTTTTAACGCCATTATTCCATTAAATTTCTGTTAATTGTGTTTGGGCTTTAATTACTGGTTGATTTTTCGAAATATCGGTATGGAGAATTGAATAATTTGGTATCTACCCATCGCTAGTTTAAGTACATGCATGTCACCCCTAAACTGAGAATACCACATTTTGTTTTAAATCTCTTCTTTGTATTACAGCAATTAACCTTGAATTTAAAATAATTTTATATCAAAGCCCACTAAAGAATACCATTGAGGGACGGGCTTGTGTACACTGAGACCTTGAACGCTCCAATCGCCGTAGTGCGACATTGTCACGTTCTTCCCACGCTTCTAACTGACTGCGGCTGACTCAACGCATTTATAATTCTTTAAACTGTGCGATCAAGCCTCGAGCGGTAAATACCAGGAATGTTCGAGGCTAGTAAATATGGCAATGCTGCGCACCCATCCTATTGGCCTTCTCGCAACGGTATTCTTTAGTGGTCTTTGACATAAACACCTAAACAAATGCAATATTTCTTGGGTTTATTTATGACTTTACCTTCCATGTAGATAATCACTTGTCACAGATTCTCCTTTACTTATAAACTTAACATTTGTAAGTTAGTTGTGTACTAATATTAGCGTAGGTAGAATAATCTATATTTTATTACAACTTTTTAGTTTAAAAGAAATGAAGAATGGTGGACATGGATAGATTATGATAAATTTCAAGATTTGGTTCGAACTTACTATGAAAGTGATGGAACTGCAAACTTTTCAGCTGAGGTAATATAATATTGATATTTTGTATAAAATACCAAGTTATGTGAAAATTATCAATTTTTTAGTTGTAAAAATTGCAGATTTTAGGCCAATATTTCAATTTTTTAAATAATAAACAAGCTTTTTATGGTAAATTTTTACAGCTAGTTAAGGTAAATTTGAGTTCTTTAGTAATATAAAATCTACACAACCTATTTTTTATATTTTGTGCTAACCTGAAAAGGTTTATACAAATTTACAATATTTAGGAATCTTCTTATTCTCAATAGCAAAAAACTCAATTTCAAAACAAACTTTTTGTGCAGTGATTTTTTTAAAGAAATGTACACAATATACCAAGCAGTTTTCTAAAGCAGCTATAGATATTTGTACACAATTTATAAATATTAAACTTTAACTTGATCACTTTTTATTCCTATGAGGAAAATTTCCCTGCTCAAGTAATTCTTATTGTACATTCATCTTGATTTTTTTGGTAAGTTTTCCCACTGTATTTCTATAGAAAAAAAAAATCTTTAGCAAATGTTTCAACAACTTTAGTTTAAAATTTTCTAGTTTTATAACAAAATCTGAAAATTTAGCTTTTCTGTGGACACAGTTCGCAAGCAATAATTATAAAATTGTTATATATGACTGAACTGTAAAGTTTGTAATATGTATGATGATTTATTCAATTTCGATTAAAAAGTTTAAAAAATTTAATTTGGTTTCACTTTATTTATAATATAATTTTTGAAATTATCAATATTTCAGTTTCACATACACAGGTTCAGTTAAATTGACAATAATATCCTTTCTGAATAAAATTAAGACAATATGTACAATTTATTCAGCTTCTTCAGTATATTACCTGATACAACAGTTTTGATTAGCACAGTAAATTGAGCTTGCTGTATAAGATACAAGTTATATACAGAATATGAGAAATTACATGAAACTTAATATACAGTAGTACAGGTGACTTGCACAATATAATTAAACATATTTATAGGTATCAACATTTTTTTAAATATCTACCAAGAGAGTTTATAGAAATGGTTATGAATTGAACCTGAAATAGTTTGATCTGTGCTACATTGAGATTGGACTACAATAAAGAGTATCAAAGTTGACTAAATAGTGTACTTGCTAAATTGATGTGGTTGTACTTAGAAATCCTAGGAAATGTAAAAGTATGACTGCGGAAGTCTGTATTTTAAAATAAACATATAGTTGAGTTTGGTTGTTGTGCTTTTTGAGAAAACAAGCTTGGTAATTATAACGTCATCAGTATTAATAACACAAAGTCATTTGTATTTGTTTATATATTATTATTAATAGTGATGGTCAATTCTCGATACCATCAATCCTTCAGCTTTGGAATCGGTATCAAGAATCGATAACTGAAACTCGATACCGTTACCGAAAGATACTAAGTTATGAATGATACATTGGGGTGCATTGTAAAGTGAGAATATGTAATGAGCAACATTGTTTTGGTTATGCTTTTGTTTTGGGTTTTGAATTTGATAGTATCGTTAAGTGAATAATATGTTTACTTCTTTCTTAGTTTACTTTAGTGTTAGGTTAGCAATGACTTCAAAAGTTTGGAAACGTTTTAAAATCTATAGTGAAAATATCCAATATTTTGTATAGTTTTTAATTTTAGCTTTTCTTTATAATGATTTTTCATTTCTGTTTGTGATAAAGTGAAATTTATTTATTATTTGATTCCTCTATTTACAATATTAGTATTTAGTGCTACTCTATTCTCTTTATGAATAAGTCGTAGGCTATAACAACAATTATTTGAAAGCCAGTTATAGTCAATTATAGTATGGCCTGCCTACAATAATGTATTATGAAAACATTTATCAATTACCGTAGGCCCTAATTTGTTCACTTATCTTATTAAGACTCATCTTTTTCAAATCTCCATCCAATAACCTTCATATATAAATTGTTAGATATTCATCTTTGAATTTTGAAATTATTTTCCTAAATTACTTGAAAGTCTCAACATTCCAAGCAAATACTTTGGTGTATTATTGCAGAGCTTTTACTCTTATTTTTTATCATTTAAATATTATGATTATTGAAATTGAAATTGAAGTTAATTTATTCTTCCTTTTTTACAAACCTTGTAAAATATAATACATGCATTAAACATAAACATAAGACATTTTAAACAAAGTCTTATTACAGGCATAAGTCAACGTTTAGGAAAGGTTAGTAAGTTCCATGCCGTTTTTCTGTATCTTTCATGTTTTTGTAGAAAACAATACATCTTTGCTTAGGTGTAAATTCAAATATTCTTAATAGACTTTCTATAAGGTTGTATTGTGGAAAATCTATGAGGTTCCCCTGGTTTCAGATTAAATGTGAAGATGATTTAACCAAATCTCTGGAATTATATAGGTCATTCTTATCCAACATTCAAATGATAATGATATGTGATATGTATCACTGATAGAAGAGCTTAACATCAAATTGAAGTGTTATAGATAATTCTGAGATCGTATTTATTACAAATAATTTGTTGAATTACTGGTTTTTTTTTTTTTTTTAGGTAACGTTATTGAGAATTGGGAATCGATTTTTTGTTTCGAGAATAAACAAATTTGGTATCGACCCATCCCTAATTATAAATTTGTTTTTTTAGTTAATATGTTATAAAATGGATTTTAGTTTGTTTTATTTTTAAATGAGA
>JAGFPH010000281.1:655381-686530 GCA_018207615.1 Philaenus spumarius | reverse complement strand
ATATATATATATATATAAATTAATGAATTTTGGGTATCAACTCCAAATGGTCTGAAACAGATAGAAATTAAGTTTTACCCTCCTCCGACGGACCGTTTTCAAGTTGGGTCGAGTGTAATAGCTCTTATTTTCTTCAAAAATTCGGCTAGTAAGTAAATAGATAGAATAAAATATAGAAATATATTTTGACAATAAATTTAAAGTAGACGATTTCATTTCATTATGAAGGAATATTGTGTAAACTGAAATGAATCTAGATAAGTTAAATTATTGATTAAATGCCATTGTGTTAATCAATGGTGCAACATAATAGTTTTTAAATTATAAAATAACTTAATGTTGTTACGACATAATGGTGTTTTATATCAATTATATTAAAATGACTTATCGTCACAATATAGTGACTATTTTCTTTCTTTTTTTTATCGCACTACTGCCGTTTCGGCAATTCAGCCAATCGAGTGCTTACTGAGTTGTCATCAATTAAAAATACACATATACACAACACTTCATTAGTTCATTACACTCACACAATTTAATTTTTGCGCGTAGTAGGCAGGGCCGGCCCGAGCTATACGCTAACTACGCGGCCGCGTGTGGCGCCGTGATGCGGGGGGCGCTGAACTAGAGGCGTATAAAGTTTAAATCAACCAACAACGCACAATCTATATCTGGCATACAATTTCCGCTTATTTGTCGTTTTGTCAGTTACAGTTGCCAAGCAATTCAACGAAATAATATTAAAAAAGACTGAAGTAATTGGCCTATTACTAAATCAACTCATATAACCTATTACTGATTAATAATAATAAGTAGTATTAAGAGAATATCTGTCAATCTGTGTTTGTGCTAATAGTAGTGGACTTGCGAATTATTTAGGGCTGTGGGCGGCCGTAGCCGCCGGAAGTTAGACCGAGCTCATCGTTCAACTTACACCTTACACCCTTTGAACCCTTTCACGAGTGAATAGACTCGTCCGCGTGAGTCATGCAGTTTTTACTCCACCCCACCTTCCCTCACCCTCACTCAGTACAGTCTACAGTACAGTCAGCTAACAACTAGGCTACGTAATACGTTTGGTTCAGCGTTACTCAACTTTTTAAGCTTATTTTTCACAAGTTTTATTTTGTATAATCATGGTTTTGGTTTTGTAGTAGACATAAAATTGTTACATAAGTTGTGATTTGAAGAACATTAGTAATGTCCAGTAACAAAAAGCCATCGGGGGCATTTGATCGTAAAGGAAAGTTGCAGCATGCTAAAGAAGATGAGAAACAATCTAAAGCGTTGCAAAAGTTTTTTATAGCGTCAAGTGCGAAAATTGACGATAACGAGCTGATTGAATCTGACCATGACGATGCCGGTGATGACAGATTATCAATGTCACAACCTGTACCTGGATTATCAGGAAGTCAAGAATCAGTTGAACAAGTAAGTATTGATAGGTGTAAATTTGTATTTTGTTGTTAATGACTCAGAATGCGCAAATAAATTCAATTTTAATGAATGGTAGGCTAATAGATGATGATCATGATTTTGAACACTGAACACCATATAGTGCCATTATCAGAGAGCAGTGCGTGTTTAATTTTTTTATTTGTATATTTTGATATTTAAAATATTGTATTATTAATTTGTCGATTTCAGATGCCATGCTTTTATAACCTAATTTTGAAAACTCGGCACAATGATTAATTTATTAAAGATATAGTTTTAGAAAAATATCTGACTTAGTGCAACCCATTCGTTTGAAAAACGGTGGCTGTTTACAGATTAAAGCCTCAATTAAAAAAAACTACATTTAATCAAACAGTCACCATTTAAAAACGGAAGATTGGATTCAATCAGTTTTTATTCAAAATAGGTGTTGGTTAAAAATTGTTGTTGAGTTATGAATTAAAGATTTTAAACTCAAAATGGATGATATATAGGTAGGCAATTAAGCCTTTATAGAGAAAGTGTTAATCTTGATTATATTTTTGTTTTGACTCATATAACCATTGCAAATGAAGGGTAAACACGTTGGAGTTCAGAAGAGGATCCTTGATTTAAATCGTAGAGCCTTTTATGTGCCATGTGGGAACCACTCATTGAACTTGGTTATTAACGATGCAGCTCTATCGTGCAACAGTGCAGTACAGTGTTTCAGTACTATACAAGAAATCTTTAACTTTTTTTCAAGTTCTACCCAAAGATGGAGTATTTTGCTCAATCACGTCACAACCCTCACAGTAAAACCACTAGCAGAATCGAGGCACTGATGCCTTTGAGCTATCATATCGAAGAAGTATATGATGCCTCTCAAGATCAACAACTTTATGCATTTGGAAGAAACTCAGCCTTAGGACTCTTAAAAAAACTGCAAAGCTTCAAGTTCTTGTGCTGTTTAGTGACATAGTATGAGATCCTGCACAAAACAAACATGGTCAGTAAACTATTGCAAAAAGTCACAAATGACCTGCAAAGTTCTATGGATCTCATTAAAAGTGTTAGATCATTTCTTGAAAAGATGAGATCTGATCAAGGACTTAACAGCGTGATAATAGATGCAAAGGAACTTGCAGAAAAAATCAATGTGCCTGCAGAGTTTGAAAAAAAACCATCAAGTCCGGCCAAGAAAGGTGAAAAACAGTTTACTTATGAAAGCGCAGATGAAGCAGTAAACTATGGAATGGATGCCTTTAAGGTCAATTTCTTTTTTGTTGTGCTAGACAGAACAATATCCTCAATTCAGGAGAGATTTGAATTAATGGAAACTCATAGTTCTAGTTTCAATTTTTTGTACGATATCCCAAGTTTGGACAAGAGTGTTAACGATGCAGATTTTAAAAAAGCTTGTAAACACCTTCAAACCATTTTGAGTGATGGAGAAGACTGTGACGTGAACGGAAATGATCTCTTTGATGAACTAAAAGTGTTTTAACCAATGCTGCCTTCTGGAAGTCACCCAGCAGGAGCTCTGTTTTTTATAACCAAGCGTGGTTACGTGGATACTTTTAAAAACGTTTTTGTCGCATTGAGGATTTTGTTAACGCTCCCAGTGTCAGTAGCCAGTGGGGAAAGAAGTTTTTCTAAGTTAAAACTCATTAAAACTTATTTAAGATCTACTTTGAGCCAAGAACACTTGAATCGGCTAGCAATCTTGGCCATTGAAATGACTTATTGAGTAAAATGGACACTGAGTTATTACTCAACGAGTTTTCAAAAGCAAAAGCAAGAAAAATTCATTTTCATTCAAGTTTTATTTGTGAAGAGTTCAAATTACTAATAATTGTAACTATATGTAAAGATGATGGCCTGTAAATAATTATACTTCTGGTTTGCAAGTTTTTCTTTGTGTATTATTAAAACATACCTGGCTTCTACCTTTAATTTCTGGTTAATATTAATATGTGTTACAGGTGCACTGATTTATAGTGGTTTGGTTAGTGGGGGGGGGGCAATAGGTTTTTTGCTTACACTTGAAAAAGCCCTAGGGCCGGCCCTGGTAGTAGGCCCACTGACACAATGAGTACTGTTCAAATCTTTGTTGTAATCTAACAAAACATATTTTAATTGGTTCTATTTTAGTGTTTGTTTTCTTGTTTTTGTGCAATCTGTCAACCATGAGCTGTATCCATTTTTGACGGCAATTAATAAATATTTATTGCTCCTTATGTCTTCACATTTTTTCAAATCATAATTATACATACCTTATAACCAAAAACAAGAAAATATCTTTATTTACAAAAAATAATAATATAATAAGGAAACAATTTAACTAGCTTGATGTTTTAAAACATGTTTAAGATTGTGTAGGGTAGAGTATATAGAAAAAAATGATTAAAAGAAAAACACAATTATATATGTTTAATACCACTTACATAGTAAATTTAAAAGAAAATTTGTATACTGCAGCTTTACAATGACAAAATTTAAGGACAGGCCTTATATTCCAAAACAATGAGAAATAAAAATTTTAAAGAATAAACAATATAACATTTTTTAGTATCGATACAACTAAATATGTTTTATTATATCAAATTCGTCTTGAAAATCATTTGGATTCATGTTTCTCAAGCTGTGTATGAAGTTGTTATATGCTGCCAGTTTGTGAGGTATTGGATGATTTAATGTAACATGGATGGAGTGATCTGTTTCTGTAAATTTCCTGTAAATCTTGAACTAGTGTTTCTCGTTTAATTTTGCTATAGTAAGGTCAAGACAATTGATTCTATTATTTGTCTCTAATTCAGTTGTGAATTTCAAGTTAGGGTATATGTTATTAAAGTATATTGTGAAGATATGGATTTGTTTTTGTGTGCTTTGGTAGAAAACTAATATGCCATCTACATCCGATATTTATGAGATGTTTGTTTTTATCAGTCATATTATTTTTTTCAACATGATTTGGAAATATTTCCGCCATGATGCTAGATAGTGGGCATCCTACAACTAGACCGTCATTTTGGACGTAATATTCATTGTTAAACTGAAAATAGTTTTATGATAAGCTTATACTGTAAATTGAATAATTCAGTAATTTGGTGCTTTCCTAAGCATTTGCTGTGCTTTAATAGTTTTATTTTATAGAAATGGTTTCTTTGACATGGATGTTTTCGTATACATTCACTATGTCAAACGATACTAGATTTGATCCGGTATAATATCTTTATTTTTGCTATTAAACCATAGCTGATTTTTATACTGTAATTTACTAGTTTATACTTATAACCTAGTATAATTTAAGTAGGCTAGTTTACTTGGTATTTTAATTTGATATAATATTGTATTAAATAACTGATATTGCATGAAATTAATCAATGCACAAGGAAAAATAAATACTAAAAAAGACTTTCTAAGCTATAGACAAATATAAAATTGTACATAATTGAAACCAAAATTAAATGCTTTTTTATCTTACAGTCAGCTAGCTCTACAGTTTGTTGTATATTTATGTGTTCAACTCCAACTAAAAACTGAAGTCCAGTTAAAGGAAGAAAGTTGCCTCTCCAGTTGGAAGCTGTAAAATACAAACATTAATTATAAAGCTCAAAATTATTTTAACCATAGTAAAGTTTAAGTAAACCAAGTGTACTTTTTGTTATTTACATACCTGTAGATACTGGTAATGGGTACCGTTCTCCTCTGTCACCTGCAAATTAAACATAAAATACAGTAAGATCTCGATAATCCGGCACTCGATAGTCCGGCAGACCCGATAGTTCAGCATCCTTGAAAATTGGCACTCATTAAAAATGGCAGTTTTTGTAATTATTGAGTGATTTAGGCCCGGTATACACTGTCTTTTGACAGTGTGTAAAAATCTATTGCTCAATAAACTTGTCCAAAACAAAACCTTTCAATCAACATTTCTCTTAAAAATAGAACCGAATCAAAACAATGTGCTCTCATCATCCTTTAAAAACGTTAAAGGGACCGTTTTACTTTCGTTGCTGATAGTATTTTGTTGAACGTATTCCACTTAGAAGATTATCTGAATAAATTGAAGTCTTTGGAAAAAGATACATTGAATTTCTAGTAAATAGTTGTTCGATTTAAAACCGCTTTGCATGGTTTGGAAGTGAAAGGGGTTCGAAGAATTTGTGACAGGCTAGACTCTATATATACTTGTGTGTTGTAACAATAATAATAATATATAGTATATGTGCATTTATTTATAGTTTATTCCCTTTAAACCATTTTAAAGGAAGACCTCGATAATCCGGCATCACCGGATCCCCGAGCATGCCGGATTATTGAGGTCTTACTGTATATTCATTTGTAACTTACTTTGATATTTTTTTGTAACCCTGCAGTGTTTATAAAATTGTTCTAATTCTGTACCTATAATAAAAGTAACTAAAACAAAAGTTTACATTTCATAATTTTAAATCAGCAAAATAAAAGCAATTTAAATTATAAGGCTTAAGTAGTATTTATCATACCATCATAGATAAATGCTAAACACAAATATTTTAATTTTGGATTTAATTAGATTAGCATGTGAAATAATATTTTCAAAACCTTTTGCCTACATTTAATTTTATAAACATACGGTACTAACATGAAATGGATTTTTTAAATTATAAATGTATTATATACAATAAATATCAGTGTGTTTTTGTGTTTACTATGCACATTCATTTATTAGTTTTAGGCTACCGGTATATATTTATATGCTAAATTATAGCCTACATGTTGTAAGTCTCTCAGTAACAGTATTTGCTCTTTGCTTTATTAATTACAGTTTTATCATTTACAATTTTAAAAGGCTTATCTCCACTTAATGATAAATGCTCAAAAAGATATTTAGTTACTATATCTTCAACAGACTACTTCAGTTTAAAATAGTCTCTATTGACATACAGTACACATTAATTCATTAGCAAAATTAATACTTCAGTTTTTATAATATACAATTCAATTATTTTATGGTAAAATGAAACTATAAATAGAAAATAATATTGTGAGATTTCTGATACCGTATTTAGTGGAAAATATATTTACGGAGTTTAAAGTTCAAACTGCTGATATTAAACTATTTCAATCTAATTTAACAAAAGCAAAATGTTTATATTTATCTTTATGTAAATTAAATACTTTTCACATATAAAAGTTGGAAACTATTTCTTGTATATAATATGTAAGATGCAATTCTTACTGTGTTACCTACAATTGTGACAGGTACCCTCCACCTTGTATTTTAATAATAATAATAATTTAATATAAAGTAATAGAATAGATTAGGTAAAGATGCAGGCTTATTATATTGCTGAGATCGAGGTTTAGAGTAAAGTAAGGGGGGAGACCTTAGTTGGAAGCATCAAGATATGCAGTAGGCAGTCTGAGAGCAACCGCGTCCGTGAGTAGACTCATAAATGGGGGGAATTATGCTTGCCTTTGCCTTGTGTGATTAGAGTTAGTTTAGTTTAGTACGGGACCAGCAGAGAGTTGATTTAATAAACAATGTTAAATCAACTACCCGTTTACCACTTCTTTAACGAACCTTCTCACCACCACCCATCCTGACAATGTACGTACGTCCGCAAGAGGACAGAAGGCCAGGGGGGGGGAGGGCCTGACCAGGGAAAACGCCATCGCTGGAGGAGCCGGACGCAGGTGAGCCAGACTGGCAGCGAGGGTCCGTTACACAATTAATTCTAATAAAACAATAATGTTGTCTCACAGTTTATTGATAACATAAGAAATAGGTTAACTTATTGCATTTAGTAACATACCTTCTGACCCATGTGGTTGAACTGTGATCACTGTTTTTTCGCTGTATACAGGAACAACAAAATCTACAATAAAAAGGGTTAATCTGTAGTTTAACAAAGTAATCTTAGTTTTTTTAGTTTTATTTTGATTATTTGGTCTTAGATGGTACCGTAAATCAAATGTATAGATCAAATACATACAGTACTTAGTTAACATATAGTACTTGAGATAGTTCTAAAGATATTATTTTAAATTTAAAACTATTATACTTCAAACCTCAATAAACAAAAATTATTACATAGCGTAGTATTTTTAAAATTTTGATATTTGCTAGATATTTGTTTAGAGTAGGAAATGTCTACTTCAAAGAACATTTCACTACATGATTAAGCTCTTAGACATAAATATGACTTATACAAGCTTCTGAAAAAGTACTGGTATTTGATGCTTACTGTACTTTGATGCTTATTGCTTTAAAGTTCAAACCCACAATCTTGAACATGTTTTAGTCTTTATATCACTAATCTCATGTTTCCAATCTTTAGAAAATCCTTCTTAAAACTAAGAGTTGGTCTAAAGGCTTAAGTTAGGTTAGCACTTTAAAACCTAACAAAAACAGAAAACGTGGTTCCAACCGTCATTAAATGGGATAAATGTTAAAAAAAATTAAGATCAGTAATATTGAAAGACAAGTTCACCTCCAGTACAATTCCATACTATGGCCTTGCATTATTAATGGTTAAATAACTAATTTTTAACTGTTGATGTTCATAAATAAAGTAAAAAACCGAATTTCATTTGTGGATCTAATTTATATCAACATTCACTCCACTAATCAGTTTCAACATAACTTATTCACGTTTATAAAACAAATTATATTATCTTTTGACTTCTCATACTAAACAAATTACCGGTAATGTTTAAAACTAGCACAACATTAATTTGTCCAAGTGAATCCCTATACTTCCTGCATAAAAATAATATGTTTTATATTATATCCTAGTCCCTACCACTGATCTCTGAGGAGCTCTGACTTATTGCCAATGCCAATTTTGTTTAACTTTTTTTAATCCCTATGAGTCTACTACGCTAATAGAACAATGTTAGAAGTACCTATGCCGTTACAATATTATTAATGCTAGAATTTTATTAACTAACCTAATTTTTCCTACCTGATACGATCTTAAAGTGTGTGAAAGGTTGGCTCCTCGCTCACATTATTTAAGTTTGTTAAATAAATATTTAGTAAAATTGTACACAGTCCTTGTAACACACAGGGCTAAATAAATATACAGTTTATGCAGGTACTAAACTACATATTTTAAAGACAAATTCCTTTCATCTAATGCAATGTACATCAACTTTCACTATTTATAAATTCACAGATTTACTACAGCATTTACAAACATAACTTTCTGACCAACAAACTATAGACATTAAACTCCATAAATCATTTTAATGGGCAGATATAACCTTACTAAGAGGTACCTACAATAATATAGATCAAGCATATGAAAATATCATTATTTTAATGGCCACAATAATTAATACAATTTATTATAAAAGCTTTACTAGTTAAGGATGAAATTAGAATATTATTTTTATATTAAAAAATGTAATATTACGACAGGAATCAAAATAAACCCGTACAAAATTGCTTCGTCAGAAAATTATGTCAGAAGCCATTTCTGGGCACTACGGATTCACAAACTATAGTAAATCCTACACTAAAAAAAGTAATAGTTAGTCATGTACGGATCCAATAACTTAAGGGATTTCAGTTTTTCATTTCGTGTGATGGTCATCACTCTTCTTGTATGGAGAAAACTTGATTTGATTTAGGTAGGTGTCTCATTTTGTTTTTGGAATAATTTTGTAAAGGACATAAAAACCTTTAAATTTAAAAAAAGCAGCCAAGAGTTTGCTGGAGTTATAAAGTGTTATATATTGCTCCTTTTAGCACTTTTCATTTCTCATTAAAAATATTTTTGTTGATTTGGTTAGCAAAGTTTTATTTTAATTTTCAAACCCTATTTATTTATTATTACATTTAAAACAAATACTTTGATTATTATCAATAAATGGTTCTGAAATAAACATACCAATTTCTGTTGTTGAATTTTCTTCATTTTCTACCTGTTTTTCAGTGTGAACATAAGCTTCATTCTCCTCACATTGTGCAAGTAATGACATTTTATCCTACTATAGTTGGAGTAATTGCTATCACCATACTTAAACTTGGATACATTTGCAAACCACGTTAAAGACAGACTATGAAGCTATTGTGAGTAAACTAAGTAATACCTGGATTGATAACATTAGATTATTTCAAAATGGCAACCACTTTATCTTGTTCACTTATCACATGGTTTTGTCCAAGCACTTCAACAATCAGTTACACCTACTTTCTGAATAAACACAGTTTTATTGCTTTTTCTAGAATAATACACTGATTATTCTGTATAACTATGTGTCATTTTATTTATCATTTTTTATAGTTCAAAAACTATATATTTTCTTTGATCTCTTCCTCCGGCTTTCTCTCTTTCTGTGTCCTGTTTGTGGTTAAGCATAAAAGAAGTGGGATTTTCATATTCTGTACCATTATAAATTTGTTTATTCATAGTCTCTAGCATATATAGACATCTAAGTAAATTTAACATAGGTTTTTTTGTATTTTTTTCTACAGACTTTTACTAATAGTTCAATTCTGATGCTTTTATATCGAATTATTATATTTACACATCTTTACAGCTAACTTTATACAAAAATGACAACATGCATCCTTTTAATAAGGTAGAAAGTATCTTGCAAGAAGTTTTCACCAAATTATTGAAACAAAAATTAGTTTACAACTAAAAATAAAGATTTTCAAAAAATAAAAATGTTTAAAGTAATCATGAAGATAATTGGTTTAATAGCAGCATCTTAATATGGGATTGACTGTGTCATAAAATTCAGCTCTCATATTATTTTGGTTTAGTTATAAAAGATTAAAAAGAAAAATTTCACAATAAATATATATTAGGTTCATAGGTGATAAATGTGGGTAGGAATTCACAAATTTAACTTACGACATATATTAATAAAGTAGAAATAAATTTGAGTTTTCCATGGCAATCTTTTATTATTATTTTCTAAAATTTTGCACATTAACATATATCTGAGATACAAGCAAACTCAACATCAATAAAGTTTTGTATAAACATAATTTACAACATACCGTACTTTAAACATATATAAATTCTTAGAACAAGTCATGTCAAATTATTATGTTTTCGATATATTCTTAAATCAATCTTTCATTTTAGACAATTTATTTTTGAAATGTCAGTAGACTTTGATAATGTTTTTAATAAAATATATATTTCCCATTTTCACTACCTGTACTGTAGTTTTTATCTTCTGTCATTAATTTAACTCTATACAAGATATTTTTTTTTGTAATTAAATATTTTGAGTGAAAAAACAAAGTTTTCTAAATATAGGTAAGTCAAATACTTTACCACATATGTTTGTCAGCTTCAAGCATTATTACATATACTTGACATATATTTTGTCCTTAATTTTACTTTTGAACAGAACAAATTGTTTACAAAGTTACAAAGCTTGTCGTAGAGAAAATATATGGTATTAATAATTTATAGTGGACAGTGATAATTACTATTATTGTCAAAAAACTATCTGTTGCGATACAAACATAGTAAGTTTTAAGTCAAAGTAAAATTTTTTTTAACTTACTTTAACATTAGGTTGCTTTATTTTTTATTTTTGTATATTTTTCATACATATATTGTGTTACGGATTTATTGTTACATTTAATATTATTATAACAATATATATTAACTGTGAATATCTTTATTATAAATACATGCTTTCTTTTTACAGTTCATTAACTTTGTATCGAATAAGTTTAATAAAAAAAGTAAAAATTTTAAATAATTTTATTTTATACAAATTTATTTTGCAAATTTAAAAACTTGCACATAAAATTATATAGTATAACATTTCTGCTTTGTAATCAAATTTGAGTTTTAAATAGGTAACATTATAAACATAAAATAGCTAGACAATTTATTAAAATATTTGCTTTTTATGTCCAAACTTTATTTCCCAGACTAAATTATTTTACTTGTGTTGTAATAGATTAATAATATTTATAAAATTTATGTATTTTATTTGAAATGTTGACAGTAAAATGATATAAATACATATATTTGTTAAATATAAATAATCTGAAAGTAAAATTAATAAATTTAAAAAAGTACATTATTTTAGTTTTATATTGACATTTGACTTCAAATTGATAGATCAAAATTTGTTTAGAGAAAAAATAGAAATATCTTTAATTAATTAATCGTATTTCATATAAATTCATAAAATAATTATGATTATATTTACTTCCCACAGCCTTCTTTTTTTATTTTGACTTATGTAATCTAACATAAACAAAATTAAACAACAGTCTTTGCAGTATTGCCGGCAATCTGCAAGTGGAATAACTTTTTCTCAACCCATACTTATAATTCAGTTTACAGAGCCTAAGAATTTATAACTCTCTCTTTATAATCTATGTATTTAATAAAAAATAAATTCTTTTGGGTTGATTTAGGATTAAAACATAAATGTTGCTATTTATATTACATTCATGTTTTTCTTTTGAGACACATTTGACTATTTAAGGGTTTCTTGTTGCGTATTAATATAACAGAGACTCTTTTAAATGTGATTATCGTACAGCTACTGACAAGAAATAGGCCAAACAAGGATGGTTTTGCCAGTCACAGTTGATCGGAGATGTCTCTGTTTTGAGAGCATGCAAAGCTGCTATTGTTTGATGGGCTGTATACCTACAGCTTGCATTATCCTGGCAAATATTGTGAGTCTCAGATAAAAATGTAGTATCACATGAGATCGGAGATGAACCACCTAGTTCTGAACCCTGAAAAAATACACCATATGAATTACTGTTTGGTCATATTGATATACAAATACACAAAATAACAGAAAAATATTTTTCAATAATTAAGTTTGTGCAATGACACATTATTGTGTGATTTGTTTCTCTAAATATATTATATTACTTATACCATTCTAAATTGTATAATATAAGTGACAGAAATCATTAGAACTATAAACCGTCAAGTATTAAATAGTTTCAAATTTTATATAATTTATGATTGAATTTTCTCTACACATATTATAAAAAAGTTATTCTAGAGAAATAGTGTATGTCAGCTAAGTCAGAAAACTGCAATTTTAACATCTTACTACTAAAATATGATGGTGTCAATACTTCAAGGATTTGGGTTTGTTGTATTAAGAAAATAAGTGTAATGTAACCTTCAGAGAGCCTCCAAGACTGAAAAATCATAATTACTACACGTGTTGAATTGTTTGAAAACTAAGGTGATACAAGTGTTCAATATTCAGTATATAAACTTGAGCGAATACATGACTTGTATGATTGGCTCTTTTAACTTTTTTTATTTCATAATGTTTTTTGTGCATCAAAGTTTAGTGAGCATTACAAATATTTCAACTGAATTATACGTAAGAATATAAAACTAATAAACTTACACAAATGGAACAAATTTGATGAAGGCTACAAAGGGGAAGAAATATTTCATTGAAATCTCCCGCAATATTAACTATCTCTTTACATCTTAGATTCACTTCCTTCAAAATTGGACAGCTCTTAGCACTTTGATCTGAAAGACACAATGAACTATTATTAGGGCAGTCATTTTAAGAATATGTAATATAAGTTTTACTAACAATCATTAAAATTTAACAAATTAATTAATAAGTTGCATAATTTGTTAAACAAACATACATAACCTGAAAGTGGGTATCTCATAAATATTTAATTAAATTATTAGAAACGATTTTTATTGAGACTTCTTGAAAAAAGGACAAATATTTTACTATTTACATTTTATTCAAACAAAGAGGCTGTGCTGGTGAATAAATATAGAAGCAGATGTTACTAGGCCAAAGATTCTATACTTTATATGACGCAACTTCTCTATGTTCTCCAAAACAAGAATTATTTTTTAAGCTGTTAATCTTTTGTAATGGTTTTTAAAATAATAATAAATTGTCATACTAATTTACTGCAATACTATATATTTAAAAAAACGATTGCTGTATGGCTGTATTACATTGACAGTGTTTAACATACATTGAAAATGATATCGATTAGTAATACATCTTTAAATGATAAATTATTATAGTACTGTACTTATATTTTTACTTAAAAATCAAAACAAATTTAAATTTCCTTAGAAATATTGTGTAAGTATACTGTGTTTTGATTTAAAATAAAATTAGTTAATAAAACGAGGTATTAAAATTCTCTCAATTTCAAAATACTGAATTATGATATTTGACCAATAAACAACCTTAGTATGTTTCTGTCAATCTGTGTTAGTTGAGTTAAAACAATTTCTATTAGAAAATAAACTTAAGTAAATTTGAAAAATAGCTTAAAATCTAAGCCTTATTTGAAGTACAATTTAATTTTCAACATGAACCTTTCCAAATAATTTACCTGGGACAAATAATTCTGAATTCCACCGTGGATAACTGTTCACAGGTTCTAATAAGTGACTAAGTTTTAAATCATTATCCGAGCCTTCTTTCTTTTCCATTTTCCCTTCTTTTAGTTCCCGTTGTGCTTTTTCTTTTTTAACTGCAATTCTTTTCTCAGGTTGTGCTGGTGTAACTATAAAGTTAAAGTTTGACATTAATATTGCAACAACAATAATTCTCATGTATATAGCTTGTATTTGGGATTGAAAACAAAGCATGGAATAAAGCATGGATCATTTGTTTTAGAAATAATTCAGGCAGATTAAACACTTTTATCTAACTTAAAAAATGAATCATTAAAAACAGTTCTGCAATATAAAGAATTTGGCATGGTGGCAATTTTATCATGAAATAACACTGAAATCTTATGGATAATTATAACAATCTGAGATCTTGTATATAAAATGGTATGTCTAATCTAATCTAAAACTAGTCCTTTGAATGAAGTGACTTTGTATATTTACAAATATTTGACTAATTTTAGTAAATAAATAAAATAACTTAAAGCAAATGAACAAATGAATTTAAAACATAAGCAATCATAGTAGTATAAATAAATAACAATTCAACATATTAAATTCACATAATTTGTAATCATTATGATGAAAGTACTCAAACAACATCTTATTACTGTTAGTAGTACTAATATTTAAAGTAGATTATAATACAATAATATTAATTATTATTCAACTATAATATTTATAATCTTTTATTTCATCTTAATCTTCAAAACATTTACATATTTTGATAAACGTAAGATTGGTAAAAAAAAACCAATATTAAATTAAGAATGCAATTGAAATGTGTGATATAAGTATGTTAGTTATAAGTTAAGTTGGATTGTTTTCAAACAAAATATAATGTAACATTATAAACAATAGTTTCCTTGAAACTTGTAAACTTAACTGTACATACCATTTGGAGGAAGTGTTGTTTGCAACATTGGAGCAGATGCTTTCTGAGCTGCTATACTAGATTTAAATTCACCAAGAGCTCTTCTCATTTTCTCCAAACTATAAGCGGCTGCAAGTTGTGAAATGACTCTGTCTTTTACTTCTTGAACTTCCTTTGAATCTGTCATTCCCTCGTGAGCTCCTGTATATTTTAAAGCTTGATCAACTATTAAATCTTCCATTGCTTTCAACTTAGCATCCATATCATCCTGTCCTTTCTTTTGCATATCGTAATCATTTTCATCGATATTACTATAAACGTCATTAAATGCATCAGTAGAATCTTTCAAAGCATTAGAAGATAAACTGAAAGCTTTAAGATATTGATTTCGTAACCATTCATCATTGAAATCTTTATTTGTTGACTTCTTTCGTCGACGATCAATTCCAAAATAATCTGACCAATCAGTAGACTTTTTTGATATTTCTAGGGGTTTGTGCAGGACATTAGAAACAGTCTCTTCTTTCTGACCTGTTCTTTTTACATGTTTATGACTATCGATATTCACATCCTTTGTATTATTATTGTCTTTAATTTTTTTAATAGGTTTATTTTCAGTTTCATTCTTTATGTTACTAGATATATTTAAATTATTATTTACATTTTCCATCTGGTCTTCCTTAATTTTATAATTTTGTTGGTTGTTATTATTGTGAGAAGCTGATGCTGAAAATATATCACTTAATTCTTGAGCAACCTTAGGATCTGTTG
Organism: Philaenus spumarius; assembly: GCA_018207615.1. Classification (NCBI taxonomy): domain Eukaryota; kingdom Metazoa; phylum Arthropoda; class Insecta; order Hemiptera; family Aphrophoridae; genus Philaenus; species Philaenus spumarius. Next base: position 671,071 of record JAGFPH010000281.1, on the reverse strand, counting down.
TATCTAAAGAGTTCCCATCACTAGCATTTTTCTTTTTTCTTTGTGAAATATTTGGCAAGGAAGATTTGTGGTATAGTATTGTAGGACTAGTATAGTAGGAAGGTGAACGTTTTGCAATGGGATACCTCTTTGCAACACTTTTATATGGATACCTTTCATCAAAAGCCCCATTACGCCATAATCGTTTTCTATTAATACCTTTTTCACTTCTATAGGCATTTCTATCCATTAAAAGTTTAGTGATGTCTCTATCTTCTTCTTCGTTGGGCGTATCTTCATCTTTATTTCTAGATAAAAACTTCAACGCATGGAAGTATCCTTCAGAATCGGGCCTGTAAATATCTTCTGACTTTTGTCTGCTACGTTTTGTCCATTGCATTGGTGAATTAAAAAAGTCATAACCAGATTGATAACTATCTCCATACTGTCTCTTCTTTTCACCTTTTGCATCCATGTACTCCATCAGTTCTGCAACATCACTTTCAGAAATATCTTCTGGGTCAAATGTATCAAGACTAGAGTCCTTATATTTTTCCCAAACAGAGTTCAGGACATTCATATACTCATCAGAATCGTCATCTGGATCATGTCGATTTTCAGTGTCTCTATCTAAACCACCAAAGTTACGGAAAATTGCCTGTGCATTGTGGGGTCCAAGGTTTTTACTTTTACTTTTAAACCGTTCTCTGAATGGAGAAGGAATATTGCGTGGTTGATCTAAATCTTCGTAAGATGGAATATTTTCACTCTCCTCTAAGTATAAACGTTGCAGCGCATCAGGCAAGTGTTCATCTCCTCTTTCTCGAAAAATTGATCGTTTAGAATCTGGGTGCCTAGCTCTAAAAAAATTTTCTACATCCTCATTGTCGGGCTGTTCACGGTTTTCTTCAATATAGTCTAAAATAAATTTTTCTAATCCTCTAGAATTTCCTTGACCATGATTTCCTTCAGGAAAGTCGTGGACTCCAAGTTCAGACTTTGGTAAAGCAATAGACTCAAAAATACCAGCAGTTTTTGGAGCTGTTTTCTGGTATCCATATCCTATATCTTCAGGTTGCCCATCACCTACAACAGATATTGTTAAATATTACTTCACACTAACTTATATTCAAAAGTGTTTCAAATTTATTAATACTGTATATTATTGTTTCTTAGTGTATCATATATGTCTTCTTCCTTAGTGCACTATACAGTTTTGATATGCAGAAAACCTTTATTAATACAGGATGCTGCAGAAAGAACTCCCCTATTTGGAGAGCTAATAAAAACAAAACCAAGTAAGATGGGATATTTTTATTTTCATTAACAAAGAGTACACATAATGCCGTTTAAGAATATGCAATATTATTGTGTTTTAAACAATATGCCACTCAAATGGCTGCCTCCATACTCCTATCTTTCTTTTTTTGTTTTATTAGCTCCCTAAATAGGGGAGTTCTTTCTGCCGCACCCTTTATAAAGGTCATCCAAAAATAAAACTACTTATGAATTCACTAAACAAAATCAAAGGTATTCATAGGTACTAGAGTACTATTATAAATCATTACTGTCTAGATTGAATGTATTTCCTTTATAAAATAGTTTTTTTTTCAATCAATGCCAGTATAGATGTTTACTTTAATACCCTATATACAAGCGGAAGTTTTGAAAAATGAATTAAATCTCTTTATATAAAAACGAATGTTTCTTTGTCCACTATAGGCTCAAAAACTATTCGACCGGTTTTACTAAAAATTTCACATATTATCCATAATGTCAGAAGTGTGACATGAAAATTACTACAATCTAAGTGGTTCAAATGGAGTTGCTACCCCTGTACAACAAATATAAATTGAACTAACTTCCTACAAGCTACAAAACTCAAATTGTGCCATATTATTTGTAAGTGATGCAAGAAACCATTTACAATTTGATTACTTAAGTCAAAGGGATGAAATGGGATAACTACCCTTAAAATAAAATATCATTTGTACACTTACTTTTCCATATGCTCAAAAACTACTCAAGCAATTTCACTAAACATTTCACAAATCTACACATATACCAGGATTGTTTAGACAATATGGTCACTACAATCAAAGAGAATAAAATTGGGTAACTACCTCCAAACAATCAAAATAAATTGCACTAACTTCCTACAAACTATAAAGCCAAATTTGTGTAGTATTATTCTTAAGTGATGGTAAAAAACCATTTGCAATTCGATTACTTAAGTCAAAGTTATGAAATGGTATAACTACCATTAAAATTAAATAATAATAAAAATGGGATAGCTACCCATGTAAAGTAAATTACATTAACTTTAAATACCCATATGTTTAATACATACTCTACCACCTACCCTGGTCATAAGAATCTTATTTTAACTACAAGTCACTTTGAAATGAATTTTTCAATACGCTCACTGAATCGGGTTTTTTAAGTTAATGTATGTACTACAAATCAAGAAATAGCGAAGCATTGCTGGGTCCACTAGTAATGTTATAAAAACAAGTTAAGTACTAGTCAAGTGAAAAAATACTTTATAATAATTTACTCAGATATTGAAAAATGTATTATATTGTTTAATCTATATTTTTTATTTTTCAAAATATTTAATAAAAATACAACATGATTTGTTTTAATATCTGAAAATTAATTACTTAAATTTAATTTGTGAAATAAACAACCACCTGCAATTGTTAAAGATTTTAAACTACAATTTCTCAGAGTAAACCATTTTTTATGTATCTGCAAATTTCTAAGAATCAAATATACAGTACATAAATTTGTGTTGTTATAATAATACTGTAATGTAGAATAATTCATTATTATTGGTGAAAAATGAAAGAGATACAACTTTGCATGGATATTAAATGCAAACAAAAATTGTAACAATAAAGTAGAATAATCATCTGTTATTGATAATTATGGTTCTCATTCTATTATTGCTTAGAAAAATATAATTTCTGGCTTAGCAAAATGAAAATTATAACTATGTTGCTGTTGCTTAACATATTTAAAAACTAAAAAAGTAGTGAAACCAGCGATTTTATTTTCGCTTGGGCATGATATACATTAGTTAGCCTACATTTTTCTGCCCAGGCCAACTATTTGGTCTCATTACAACTATGAGATTATCTGAGACATATTAAACTGTATTATCTTTGTACACAAATAGTTATTTGGAAGATTAATAAAGTTATTTTTTAGTATGAAAATATTAATTAAAAACTTAATTTGCTAAAATGAACTCTAAATATGATTTTAATACTTCTGCGTACATTAAGTTTTACATATAGAATAAATACCGGTATGTAGAGAAAAAATTTTAAGCCTGTTAACCTAATAAATATAAGCTGCCTGTTTTACAAATAAATTGACCTTCAATGTCTCGTTGTGGAAGATAAACTGCTATTTCTCCTCCAAGATGGCGGTTGTGTCCGTCGGGCTGTAAATAATACATTACTGAAGGATCAGACAAATCTCTCTGTCTTCGAGTTACAGCCTCCAGAGCACTTCGTAAGCTGTCACTTCCATCTGCTAAGTTTGACTGTACTTGGTACAATATCAACAGCCAAAATATGGCTAATGTTCTTCGATTTTTCATTTTACAGCTTTCTGTGAACAAAAAAAAAAAAATTTTTTAATTGTTGCAAGTGCATCAAGGTTTATTAGTAGTGTGTGAACTGAAACTATTTTAACTCTTTTTACTAAAGGATTTGATTAATTAGGCCTTTTTAAAATAACTCTAGAAATTATGAATACATAAGCCAAAGAATTCAATACTTTTCGGTTTTACAAATAAATTCTATTGGAGTATTAGGTAGAATAATATATTTCTTTAAAAGTTTGAAGAAGAAACTATTTATTTTTTGCACTAGATAAGTAACAATCAATGTTCCATAATTATTTTATAGTCAAAATACAGTATATCAAAATCAATTTCTTTGAATATTATATTATGTTTATGATTATATTAAACTAAATTTACATTGTAACTTAATCAGAGGTTTACTTGTAATTTTTCCAGAACCGGAACGCTGCCGGAATAGACCGAAAGTGGCAAAAAATCCGGGAAAATTTTTAAATGTTCACTTATAAAACCCCTATTTTACGTATCTTTAGTGAATGTAAGGGTGCAGATAATATGCTTTCTTTTATAAGAAAAATACACATGTATATTTGTAACTATTTTTGTACTTGTATATATCGCATGACAAATTTTGGAGACACATTATTTTAAGCAAAAACTTGCCAAAATGTCTCTTAATTAGTCAGAAATGTTAATCCACAGTAAAAGACTGTAAACCTAAACACATTTTATTTATATCAAGACATTACTTTTCTTATACAAAAACTATTAAACACAAGCAAGCTTATCACAAGAACACGGCACAGACTCTTGTTAGTGAATTATTCTAACTGACCAGCCATTTTTTGACAGTTTGAGAGAGGTAGCATGTACCGGGAGCAGTCGCATGTCGCTGAGTGCAGTCAACGCAAGTAGACAACCTGCTAAATCGCCGAGCGGCCGGTGTTCAAGTACCTACGTTTAAATATTTTCCTCTTTCGGGGCGCCTTTCGACCTTCTATTTGTGACGGCGTTTCTCAGTGTACAGCCATTATTTGTTTGTATTCCGTGTTGTGTTCTCATTTAGATTTATTTTTTAATTAATTAATTGTGAAATTAAATGAGTTATTCGATAAGTATTAATCACTAAATGTGGTCCAAATTATATCATGACCTTATATTATTTGGCCTTATTTTGATTACAATAATCTCATCACTGTGTTATAAACTTTTTCATCCTGAAAAGGTTAATAATATAAAAGTTTAAGAATCACTGATATTTAAACTTTTCCGCCACCTCGACTCTGAATCATCGGCCTCTTATTTGTAGTCGTTCGCAGCGCTAGTCGAACATCAAAGGCGTGCCGCGCGAGGCTGGCAAAATGGTGTCTAGTCCTCCCAAGTTGGACATTTCTCTTCTTTTTACACAAAAAAGGATCTAATAATCCTCTTGGAATTATATCAAATATTCCGAGCTGAGAGACAATGTAGGAGACTTTTCTATTGTTGGCTCGCGTAGTCACAACGCACTTTTGTGAGAGAATATTTTAAGGTTTTTCGATTGACGATTGGCAGACGTAAAATTCTGAACCGAGTGTTGAATGAGTGTGATTGAGAGAGTGGATATTCCAGTGCAACATTCAAACAAAACGTAAAAATAAATTAATAAAAAGCAGTACCGGAACGCACCATTAAACCATTAATGGTGCATTCCGGTACCAGTAAACCCCTGAACTTAATATAAAGTACCAGGAGACCGAGCTAAAGCTCGATTATAAGCAGGGCTATGATTTCAATAACTATTATTGCAAATTTCCGTGAACATCGTTTAGGTTAGGCCTATAACATTAAACAACTAAATAAAGGGTATGTTTATTTAGCAGAAGTGTTCGTTGCCATGGTAACTATAAATAGATACAACATTTAGGCTTACCTCTAATAAAATATACAGTTTAAAAGAAAGCAGATGATTATTGTAATGGCATTGAAAACATTTGCATCAGCTGTGCTTTGTATTGTTTAAAATGGACAAATTTCACTTTTTAATTTAATAAAAAGACGTAGAAAACGAATTTTCCCAGACTGGTGACCATTTCCAATCGATTTCTCGTGGCCAAAAGCCCCATATAAAATCAAAAAATGAAAAATCCTTAGACGGAGATTCCAGATCCATTTAGCAGACAAACAATTATCTCTCGCTTTAGAAGATAAGATATGTTAATCCATTCAGTACCAGCTAGATATGTAGTTGAACAAAGTGGAATTCATACTACAGTTAATATAAGTAAGTATATTATGCTCTAAAAAATCCTTCAGCTCCAGCTAGGTTAAATAAATAATTAATTGTACACTTCAGCGGGTTTGAAAACTAAAATTAATCACCATACTTATACGGGTTTTACAAAAAAGTGTATTAACTTGTTAAAATGATGTGCAGTATTAACATTTAGTTAATTGCTTTCAAACCAAACAAAACATTGTATAAATAATTTTAAGACCAAAACATGTTAAAATCGTTATTTATGGGTTTGTAGTTTGTGTTTAATATTACTAAACAAGAATTTCAAAATTAAATCTGATGGAATAAAGCTGAATAAACTTCTTCCTAATGATAAATACCTCAAAATAAGAGACATTTGAATGACAATTTTTAGAGGGAAAATTTTATTGTAAATACAAAAGTTATTCTTTGATCTATTATATACCGGTAACAGAAATAACATGTACTACTACTTTCAAGTAAGGAAATTGTCATAGACATTAATAAATTAATTTTATTATCAGTGATTGCCTTGCTGAAGTAGTTTTATTTATTATATTAATTACTAGTAAGCCCCCGTGAAAAATCACAGGCTGATTAATTAGATACACATCAGAAATACATATTTATAAAAACAAACTATTAAAAAAACAACATTAAGGAATACTTATCTATTCGATTTCACGTTCACCGTGCAGTACAGGTCTTACGGGAGAATAGACATGCTACTACCATTAGAGGGAACATCACGTTTATTGTCATGCGGGTTGCGTTTACTGACCGAGCGTTGCACGGGAGTTGATGTTTTTTAGTTGGCTAAGACTTTTTTTTTAAAAAGCTTAAAATGTGTTATTTTTTTATAATATGTTTATAAACAATAAAAAAACTATCTTTATTATATAAAACTTTTTTTAATCATATTTGGATTTTTTTTGCTTTTTTTAGATTTTTTGAAAATTTGGTTTTTTAATTATATTTATGTGTAAATAAGCCTACCTAATAACTGGACCTATGACGATTTCAATATTTTTTTCCCAAAAATGCTTGAAATTACGGTCTGAATCTGGAACTGATTTTTTTTGTTGGAAAAGTCGGGAAACCAGGGAAAACCCGGAAAAACTTTCTAAAATCAAAGTCAGCGGAACATAGCGATGTTTATACTCAAATGAAGGACAATGTTTTGCTGATTTCGAATATATATTTTGGGAATAAAACTGAAACCATGACAAGCCTAAAATACATCGATATAGGCCTTACCAGCAAATGTTGTAAAATAAAAAATCCAAAATAGGCCTAGTGTATATAAATACATTTACTATCCAACTTGGCAATAGAAAATAGAAAACTTGTCATAGTATTGAATATAATAAATGAAAAATAAAAATTGTCTTAGGGTAGGTACCTACTTTAAATATGAACATTTCTGAGTAATAAACTTTATTTACAAACAAAATTCATAACCAAAATCACAAAGTGATAAAATTTGTGTGCCGAACCATCAACGTTAAGACACTTTTTCTGAACTTTCTTTTATTATAATCATCCTCATCATTCAATGTTCTCATTAGATTTAAGTGAAGTAATAATTAATTTTAAGATATAGCAGATCTAGTTTGTGATTAATCATAGGTATAGTTGTGGATGGATCCGGCCGAAATCCCCTAGCCCGAGATTAAATTAAATTCATGATATTGACAATACCCAAATAAACAATCATAATTTATTTATGTAAAGAATTTAACTTTGTAATGATAGTGAGACCATTTTGTATAGAACCTTAAATGTAAATGAGTTATTATTCTATGACCGATAATCCTAGGCTTGCCAATAAGAACATTCAGTGAAGGGATTATAGACAAATTTTATAAACTGTGATGACAATTACATATATATATGTATATAAAAAAAAAAAGTTCTAAGTGTAAACTATTGTTAATTAGAATTAAAGAGTTACTAATTGTTATTGTGTAAATGTTATTGGTGTTTATTCCTTGTTATAAGTTAACATACAATTTTAAGTATTTCCAGTAAAGACAGACCAATTTAGACAACATTGGATCAAAATTAATTCTTTATATGAACAAATAAAGCATTCTTGATTAAATCAATATTAATTAGGCTACCAAAAGGAGCTTAATAATATTAAGCCAATTATATTACATTATTCATAGAAAATATCACCACTTGTTGTTTTACAGAGCTTTCATAGTAACACATAAATACTTTTATTACTTTCAATACTTACCTGGCTGATTCACCATTGTTTATGGGATGTGGGGGTGCTTTGGGTGCCGATTGCCTTAGAGAGAAACTGAAGAAGAGATTAATAAATCGAATAGCAACCTATCACCAATGCTAACAATCCTTGTTTTCTCAATGCTACTGAAATTTAAATTTGCTCCTCAAAATATACAAGGACAAAATATACACAATATTGTGTTATTAGTATCGACTGAGGCTGAATGCATGTTCTAAAAGTAAGTATAGTACGGTACGTAACTTTGAACCTACTAACTTTTATTCCGCCTGTTATAGAATGGAAAGCGATTGTACCTGCCTTGGTTTTAAATTGGTGGTTATAAAATGTATTACAGTATTTTAAATTATTTTTTAAAGTTACCTAATCTGTAAACCAAATATTAATTTTCAATTATTCTGTATACCATTAATTTATCTTAATCATGTTTACCTGTACATCTCATTAGTTTTACATTGTTTAGAAGCCACTGCATGCCTACATATTTTATAAATAAGTCTTACAACACAATAATCTAAGTTGCTTAAAGTATTCATAAGGCTTCCTTTCCTGTAATTCAGTAAGTAAATGTCTAGTTTGTGTAAGTTATTTCTTATCCAATAAATTGCAAGACTGTAATCGAGGTGAAAGCTTTAGCTTGTTGCATTTTCCATGAGCTTCCCTGTTTGATATTCTAAGGGATTTAGTTATCATATATATACCGTTACTCATCTATATAAGCTGAATTGTTTAGTAAGCTTTCTATGCTGAAATTTTGTGATTTTTTAAAGAGAATAAAACCTTTAATGCCAAATAAATGTTGTCCCCAACAAACTACTTGCATAGTTTAAATGACCTGTTTGGTGGTTTGAATGGTTTGGGAGTAGTATTATACAAATTCTACTTAGATTTGTTTTATAGTTACTTACTATCAGCAGTAAGTTAAAAATTAAAAAACCTAAACATTTGCATGTTTTCTTTAATGTATGAGCAATTAATTTTAAGCAGTAAATTTTGAATTTTATTCTGTACCGGTATGGTAGGTTATAATACAACTAGCAGGTACCCATGGCTTTGCCCATAATAAAGACAAGGTTAATGGAATGAATGTCGGGTTCAATAATTGTGTTTCAAATCTGACGTAAGATCTGAGTTTCCTGGCCCAAAAATCAGCCAAGTAGGGTAATTAGTTTTGTTTTCTCATCAATCAATGTTTACATACATGATCTACTATGCTACAGTAAGCGTTAACAATTGTGTTTCCCACCAGTTTTCAAACGAATGCAATGATTAGAATTCATGTTCGAATCGCATCCAGTTCACCCATATTAAAAATGTTATATCTCTGCGTACATTCTACCTATAGTAATGGCTCCTTAAAAATGTATATGTTTCAGACCATTTGGAGGCGATACCCAAAATTCATTAATATATATATATGTTTTATTCCTGGATTGATAAGTGGTAGTAAATATACTTCAAAATTGCTTATTTTTTGGTGAAAGGGTCTAGTAGGATTCAAAATGGTGGAGTTATACCATTTAATAGTTTTTGAGTAGGGAATTGAGGAGTATATAAGCCCGATTACAATTTGTGAGTTATATGATTCGAAAGGCTATTAAATTTACTATAATCCTGTGCAAAGGTATTTTAGGTACACTTCCTGGAACAAGGAATAAAATTCATAGGAAACTCTTGATAAATGATTTCTTTCACTATCCATGTAAAATAATTGCATAATTTCTACCACTCATAAGCCCGAGTACAATTTGTGAGTTGAGTCATTTGAAATAAAATAAAATTTATTATAATACTGTGCAAAGGTATTTTTAGTACAGTTCACAGAACAAGGAACAAAATTCTTAGGAAACTCCTAGGTATTTAATACTAGTTATTCCCGGATAAGAAAATTTGGCTATAGTAATGCGGCATTGCTGCTTACGCTTTTTTTTTTCATGCTCACAATGTCTCTTTTGATATTAGAAATGTTGCGGGAACTTAAGTGGGATGTCCGTCTCATCCTCCATTTGGTTCAGTTCATGGGCACCCATATCCGGGGGCAGAGGGGGGGCTGCGGCCCATCCCTAGCTCGATGGGAAAAGCAAAAATGTATATTAATAATAATTATTTCAGGTGTTTTTCTGTTATGGAAATTATTTAAAAGTCAGTATTATGTTGAAGTGGTTTAGCACTAGAATATTTTTTTAATGTTATTTATAATTTTATTTTTGTATATGAGTTCAAGCTTGAGCATTAGTTTGACTTAAAGAAGAAAGAAATGAGAGGATGACACTTCCTCTTAAACGGTTCTCTACCAAATTAAAATTCATCCATCTCGTTGTAGCGTGAGTTCACCGTGTATTGTTTTGTTGATGATGTTTGTGTGTAAAATCAGTGATCCAATAATTCGTTGTTGGTTCAAATAACTCTTAAATATTATATGGGGAATAACAAAAGAATTTTTGGCTTTTGGTCATCAAATTGATTCTTAGGTTAAAGTTTTAAAAATTGTATTAATATAAATAAAACGAGATTTGATTCAACTTTTATTTTAGAACTCGTTTTGAACATTTTGAGTTTGAAAACACAGGGGATATTTTTTCAAAAGGCTACAGAGATAGAATATAATTCAGAGCGATTTTTAAACATTTTCTATTTTAATAAACTAGGGGATTTTTTTTTCAAAAGGCTACAAAATGTTTTCTCAAATCTGTAACATTGTGTAGCCATGTTAAGTATATTTTAAGGTGAAACCATGAAATTATGGAAGAAAGCCTGTGCCTTTTTAGGTACGGTACCATTTATTTTATAGAGTAGTAATCTAGTATTTTAATAACAGCATTGAATTTTTCAGCAGGAATATAACTAGGGGATAAGTTTTTTATGGGCAAAAACTGGCAAACATTTAACGGTTAATTTCACCTAAATAGCCAAATAGGCTTCTCAAATTTTAAAAGTTTTCCGGGGGGGAGATCAACCATTTCCCCTGGAACCTCTTTTTTCCAAGAGGGTATTATTCATCTCCATCATAACCCCGGTCTAGCCCCCTCTAGAAAATACTGTATATGCGGTTAGTTTCAACACCATTAGATTTTCCCCTTACACAAACTATCAGCTCAGTTATCGATTTTTTGGGTGGAGAAAATTAATCTAAATAGCACATTTTTTAAATTGTGCTAAAATAAGACAACATGAAGTGGCAGGATTTGCAGTATAAGGAGCAGTGGTGTAACTACATTGATTGCCCCCCCCCCCGCAGGTATAAGAATGGCGCTCCTCAAAAAAAAGAAGAACACAAGAAGTTGCAACTTGTCGGCTCTAGATGACCCCTTTCCACCCGTAAGTAATCCCACCCCACGGTCTTATACCTAGTAATAATTAGATATTATTTTTACTCTGAATTGAATTGAAATGAAAGTACAGTAAATTAATTTAAGTATAGGACATTCTTTACATAACCAAACTATCTGTTGGTACCGCCAATACTATGAAGTATCACACTCAAAATAACATGCAAGCTTTAAGTTTAAACTAATTTATCATCTTCAAAAGTTAAAGAAAGGCTGTAACTTTCAAAGACATCAATGTTTATTATTTACAAAAATCTGGTAAGTTGTTATAATTACATTTATTAGCGAATTTCCATAGGAAAAATGAGCTATTGCAGTGGCTCTTATGGTGACACCCAAGGTCGGGAGTAGCAAATGAGCACCGATCATGGTCCCCAGAACACGTTTTGGGGGGTCATTATAAAATTCATATATATATATGTATATATGTGTTCGCACTCTAGCGGCCGCATTTTAAGTCCGATTTGGTTCAAATTTGGTATACATGTTGGTTGTCTACGTCGCTCGGACGAGTTCGTTAGCCAAAAAAATCCAACAACCGGAAGTACGTTTTTTGACCGGAAGTAACTATTTTTTGAGATTTTTACTACGAGAATGAAATTTTTTGGAGTTTTTTCTAAAATTATAAATGTAGGATGTTATTCTGCACATTTTGTTTTTTTACGCGACCTTATAGCTCGCTTGGTTCCCCCAAAATCGACCAAAACGTAAAATACCATAAAAGTACCCGGTTTGAAGCCAAGTGGTGCAAACTCGCGAGGCCACTAGGCGCAAACAAATTCTACTAATAAATTGCATACACGAAGACAGCTGTTCAACGCCTTTGAGTAGACTATTTCCCAAATTGTTGGTTGAAACCCTAAAACATAGGCATATAAACTTAATTTTGGAAATTTGCTCAACTCACGCCAGCGGTCCAGCTGCGTGGTCGAATTATTTAAAACCTTTTCTTTTTCTTCATGTGATTATACTTGTCGGTTAACATCACTAAGGCTAGGCGCATATTGGGACGCGTGTGAGACGACATGACGCGAGATGCATGACACGATCGCGCCACTCGCATCGCGTTGGGGAACGCATATTACAACGCAGTTGCTCCCAACTCTCGTCCAGTAGAAACGTGTACTTTACATCATTTTATTTGAATGTTTCAAATGAATGATTCACGGATAAAACTATGTTCATTAGTTCTAAAATAATTTAAAATGACTTCAGAATTACTTGCTGTTTTTACTAACAACTTCCGGATGAACCAAAACTCACAGAAGTGCACAGGATGATACATAAATATTATATTATGTTCTTTATATGTACATACCTTAAATATTTGCACTTGTTAGTTTATGGCTTTATGAAGACATATTTTTTTAAATTTTTACAGGGTTAATGTCAAACGCCAAATATTTTATTAAAAATTATTTCATACTGAAATGCAGAGAAAATATAAACACAGTTTTAATTCATTAACAAAACATATTTATTAATCAATTCAGAGGACATATATATTTATTAAAAATTATTTTATGATAATTATTTTAGTAATAATGTTTTTCTTATAATTATTTAAAATTAAGCTTTATTATTTAAATAAATTCTTTATTTTCAACATTTTTAAAATTAATTAGGCCTCTATCAGCTTTTCCAAGGCCAACATCTGAAAAATGTGATAATGGAAAATGCACAACTGGACACCAAAACCTTTGAGCGACAGTACTGAGTAATAGTAGGTACTGAACTCGTGAGACGTGTGACGCGAGAAACGTATCACTACCACTGTGCCACTTGTCTGTCGTGCCATGCAAGTCGCTCTGCGTAGCATCACGTTACCAATATGCGCTAATCCTTTCATTTACGTATGTTACAAAAAGTCGCGTTATTCCACGTTGTGTGAAAAGCTCAAAAGCAATCACGTCCCAATATGCGCCTAGCTTAACACTTGGTGGTTATATATTTACATCAATGAAATACATTTGTTTGATGGGGGAACAAATAGTTCGCTTATTAATTACTTAAGTTTAGCAGGAATTATTGTTAACTGCTAGTACAGATTGTGCAACCATAATGGTTACGGTTTCAGACTTATGATCGTTTCAGACCCCCTAAAATTTCCAATTTGTTCAAACCCTTTCTTAGTAAGCACCTGTGGCCCTAGAGGAAGCTACATACCAAATTTCATTTCAATCCTTTCGGTAGTTTTGAAGAAATCGTTTTTTAATAACTTTGATCCCCCAAACCCCCCCTAAAATTTCGAATTTTTTCAAACCCTTTCTTAGTGAGCACCTATGGCCCTAGAGGAAGCTACATACCAAATTTCATTTCAATCCGTTCGGTAGTTTTTGAGAAATCGTGATGAGTGAGTCAGTGCGTGAGTGAGTGGTATTTAGCTTATACTGTATATATATAGAGATAAATTAGTTCTAGTTTGATTTATCTTCCATTTTAATATTTAAGTGCTCATATCACTTTTATTAATTTTTCATTAGCATGAAAGTAGCTTCTTAGTATAACATACCATGTGAATCACTATGAGTGCCATCATCATGGCGCCGAAAATCGGAACTTTGACTAACAAAACTAGTGCTAAGCATACCATTAGGCATAAAGACATATATAACGGAATTGTATTTAATATACCTTTTATTAAAATGTATAATACAAATCCGCAAACACTATTTTTTTAATCAATTTTAAAGACAGAGAAGCAGTATGAGTTTTGTTTACATAAAAAAGGAAAAATCTTTATTTTCATCTCAGTATTTGTTGACCATAAAATCCTAATTACAACGAAAAATGTGTATCTCAAACTAAAATTAAATCGGATTATTATGTCCTGGAAGGATTAAAACGAGAACTTTAAATTATAAAGTAAAACGGACTATTACAAATTTGAAAATAGTTTATAAATCTTGCTAAGTCCTTTCACCTAACTCTTTCATCCATGATACCGTAATTGTAAGTAAACTTTTATTAGACTTTGAACTTAATGAAAAATCGATTGTGCTAGAAACAATACTTACTGTTGAAAAATACAAATACTGTATTAGGTCTTATATGAAATAAAGAAATGTCTTAGTAATAACAATACGACCTTTTATTTGTAATAAAAAATAATCTGAGTTTAGGTTTGACACAGAATGGTATTAAGTCTTAGACTATATAAAATACTAACAATAATAATAACCTCTCGTTAGACTTTACAAAATATTACATTTGAAATTCAAATCTACAAAATATAATGTTATATCTTTTATTTATTATATTTGTCATTTATAATATTTTTGATCTATGCTTAAACCTGTTTAAAATTATTGTACATTTATTGGTTCTCCACAGTATGATTAACATGGATATTTAAACTATGACAAAAATAATACTAACAATGGAGTTATGCTAAAAGATAAATAAGTTCATTCGCAAATTTATTGCAGAAAATCAATAGTTGTCTTGTGGAAGTCTTGATTTAAGCCTGAGATATACAGAAAACTACATCCAGTGATCGGTGTAAAGATTCAAAAAGCGTTCTTATAGTTTAAATTATTATTCCTGAAGTTTAAGATCCGTTAATGATGCGTGAGGTGAGGGCTGCCTACTTGCCTCAGCGAAGGAAAATATTTTCGTAATATTATACAGTAAGTAGTTAACTTTTATTGATCTACTAACTGTCGTACCCCTAATTCAATACTGACTTTCTCCGGGAAACTAAAACTTAATATGATTAAATAAAGATAACGTTTAAAAATTGTTTTCTACAATTTTGTATACTTAAAATGTCGCATTGATATTATTTATGAACCACGAACATCACTACATTCCGTAGCCACCTGTTTTCCACTTATATGTTTGGTAAACATTTCGTAATAGCAACTGGCTTAGAATACTGTTTTGTTGTGGTAAGCCTGTGGTGTACTGGCTTAAAATATTTATACAAAAGTGTTGACATTGTGTACTGTTGTAATGGTCTATTAAACAAGTGGTTAAGCAACAACTAAATACCCATCTAATGAATGCGTAAGGCACTGTTAAGACAAAGGGCACTGATCAAAGCTCCATCCGTCCAAGCCTTTGTGATGACGAAGAATATAATCTATGAGCTTTTCTTTGATACATTTTCAACATGCACTTAGTTGGTACATAATTAGAACTGTAGTAACATTTTCGAAAGTTTTGTTTTTTGACACTCCCGATTTTGCAACCTTGTGGCGGGCAGGAATAAATGTTTTTTTCTGTAATTAATACATGTATTGTACCCAACACAATTAATTTTAAAATGTTACATCTTGATCTGTAATAG
>JAGFPH010000281.1:572322-630381 GCA_018207615.1 Philaenus spumarius | reverse complement strand
TTACATATTTTAAAAGAAAAATGTTTTGTGTAAAAAAGCTTTTTGAATATATAGGCTACTACATGATATATTCAAGCTTTCAAAGGAGGAAATATAATGAAATGCTAATTTATGTAACAACACTAACTCAAACCAAATTAAATGGTTAAGGTAAGGAAATACTCTCAAATCATGGCGACTTTAAAGATTATTAAAAGTTTTTCACAAATTGTTAGCAAGTTTTAATTTTTGCTCATTTTAATATAATATCTGTCACATAATTTATTCAACTTTGCTTGAATATTGATGCAGACGATATATTTTTTTAGTAATATGGAATATTCAAGTTAATAAATTACTTATTCTGCAAGTGATTTTTGATAAAATTATTTTCTGGCGCTATGGTTTCTCAACAAAAATCTTTAATATTTGTATTTCTTATCCATTCGCTTAGGTTAAGATTTTTCATACAGGCAACATGGAATAAATATTTGATTCCTTAATCTATTTTCTAATACATTGTGTTACTTGTTTAAATAACTAGTTGTTATAAGTGTTTAATTTGCAGTGATTTTAAGTAGAATAAATTTCAATAATTAAAAAACCAATTTTTAGCCCTTTGCACTCTGGTAGGATTTTCAATAAAAGTCCTCTGGGCTCGGAACCTTGGATGGCCAGTAGTGCTGGCCACAGCCATTTCTTTATCAAGTCTGAATTGTTTTTGCAAGTTATGTTCCTCTCAGCTCAGATGGCCACCAGTACTGGACAAGGTAAAATCCTTTGAACGCCCGGATGGCCAGTAGGACTGGCCACACAAATGATCTGAATTAATTTATTTTTAGTAGTTTTATTTTGTCTGGATTGTGTTGAAATCTAGAGTCCAAATATTAAACTAATTGATTCCCGCTTTTTTTCTGGTCTGTGTTTTATCTAAACGTAGCAATATTCCTTACATTATAAGCTTACCAGCAATTGAGTTTTACGAAGCGGTGGTATAGCCTAGTCCTTTTTTTTATTTTTAAGTAATTTAATAGAACAAAAGTTAATTAGTTTATTATTGCTTTTAAGTGTTTTTTGTTAACAAGAACTTGATTTAAATTACCAAAAATGTTGTTAGATAAGTTGTATACAATCAATGGTTTATTTTTTCATTAAAATATATTATAACTTTATATTTACAACTAAACCTAAAACTCACCAATAACAATATAATATATCAACTTTTTTGTATGGAAAAATAAAAGAGTTACTTTTATTGTTAAAGCCCATGATATTGTTAAACAAGAAATAAATAAACCATCCTGAGCTTCATATGGGACTATGCTTCAAAAATGTTCATTCAGTAAACAAAATTAAAACGTAATTGTAATTAAAAGATTAATAAAAGTACAGTGCATTATCTACTTTATTATGCAATTAAAAAGTTTTGAAAAAAGTACTTGATTTTGTTTTATTTTAAATTACCAAAAAATATTGTTAGGTAAGTTGTATACAATGGTTTTTTTATTAATTAAAATATATTATAACTGTATATTTACAGCTAAACCAAAAACTCACCAATAACAATATAATATAACTACTTTTTTTGGTACGGCAAAATAAAAGAGTTATTAAAAGCCCATGATTTTATTAAACAAAAATAAATACCCACTAACAACATTTCAGATTGTAGTGAAAAATAAATTCAGAGCTGTTGACGATTCAGGGTGAAGATGGCGCCAGAGCTGACAACAGCAACGTAAGCGGCCAGTCAGGCTGGCCATCCGAGCTGTGAGGACTTCTAATGCGGAAATATTCAGAGCTGACAGAGAATAGCGTATGGCCAGCAGTACTGGCCATCCGAGCGCAAAGGGTTAAAGTAAAAACAACACTACCGGTATTCAATAAGAGGAATAATACATCCCAAAAATTAATCCGTAATAGATATTATTTGGACAATACAGGGTTGCTGGTGCCTGATCATTATTAGGGATCATAAATATGTTTCCGTCTTAAATAGGTTTTCCGTACTTTAATTAATACAATAAAATTTTAATAAAGTTAATCAAATAATGGGAAAACACATTACTAAAATATATTTAGTACTTTTAAGTATCTCATTTGTCATTAGTATGACTTCATAACCCTTTTAGTCCAATCAAATTAAGGATTCTTCTGGCAAAAAATGGAAACAGCTCTAAATCGAGCTGAAAATTATTTTAACCGGCTCAGGACCAACCCCTCTACAATTCCTACAGTCGATTAGGGGTAAGTGATAATAAGGGTTGAAATGGTAGGGGTGAAAAAATTTGACCCATAAAAAAATATTTCTTGGTTTCAAACTTTAAAACATGAAAAAATAAGAAACTTTCATATTAAAATTTTTTGACAACCTCAAAATATCGAGATATGTGGATACCTACATTTTATACGAAATTATTTTTTCCTCAGTCAAAAATATTTTAATTTAAAAACTGTTTGGGGAAAGTGTGTTTTTTAATGATCCAAATAAGCTATCATAAAGGGAAAGCAGTGCAATATTGTTAAAAAATTACTAGACTCATTAGTAATATTATTTGGTTGTATTAATACTTTCAATTAAGTTGTTTCATTTACTACCAAGTCCATGTATTTTTCACTTTCACATGACAAATTTTCACTTGATTCTTTTCCTTCACTGGCTTCACTACAACATACGCCCTCACTGCACTTATTATTAGAAGTAGACCCACTCGTATTCTTTTTAAAAAATAAGTAGATTTTTTAAGTTCTTCTTATCCTCCACCTGCTGCCTTTTCCTTTTGCGATACTCCGCTCCACTAGGAGGGTTTGCTTACACTCATAACCTCAAATTCAGTAGGCTTTGATTGACGAAGCTTTACTGCGTAAGTTTATTTTAAGAAAAAGAAGTATATTTCATAACTGTAAACATTAAAAAAGCTACTATTTTAAATGAGATGAAAAGATTGAAATAAAAAGTTACAAAGCTTAAGCCACGCGAACCATAAAAGTTAAACGTGTACATTTTAACAAGTTAACTGAACATTTTCTACTGCTTTGGAGTCAGACAGACACAGACAGTTGTTGGAATGCTGGACCTGGAATGTTCCAAGCGAAGGAAGGAGAGGGGGGGATGAAATAACAGGCGAATCATTCAAGTCTCTCTAGACTGTTTCCACTAACACACGTTGTTTAACTTTGATGTAATTTTATAAGTTACGTACTGTACTTAGTTAACACTGTTACTGTACTTTAAATTGCTATAATCTATATATATATAAAATCGAAATACCACTGACTCACTGATGATCACTGTATCTCAAAAAAGACAAAACGTATTAACTTGAGACTTAACATAGTGGTTCCTCTTATGCTCTAGATGTGCAATAAGATGGGATTTTAAAATATTTTGCATTTAATGATATTAAAACGTAAAAAACGTTAGAAATATAGATAAAATTGAAATGCCACTGTCTCACTATTCATCACTATATCTCAAAAACAACAAAACATATTAACTTGAGACTTAACATAGTGGTTCCCCTTATGCTCTAGATGTGCAATAAGACGGGATTTTAAAATATTTTGCGTTTAAGGTTATTAAAAAGTAAAAAGCGGTAGAAAGGAGGTTCTTTAAATAAGCATATAAAAAGGCTGTCCTTCGACAGGGATTAATAAAAGGGTCATTCCATATGAACTCAACACAGTTTAAATTAAAATTTTACCTGACCATCTCCGATTTCAACAAAATTTGGTATACTGGTACATCACATGTAGACTAAGAAAAATACCAAATTTCAACTTGATATCCCTATTAGTTTCAAAATTACGCCTCGTTAAAGTTTTCAAAAAAAGCTCAAAATTGACCCGTTATGGAAACTTTAAGCTGCTATAGCACCTCACAGAATCAAGCTAGAAAGATGGGAGAGGTGTCATTTTGCAGCATTTTTCAAGCCCTTTATAAAAATGTATAATACTATAGGGGTCTTAATACAAATTTGTTTAACAATTTTAAAATCAAAAATTAATTTTCAAATTTTTCAAAATGCGACGCTTTAAAAATTTTGAAAAAATTCTCAAATAGTCCTTGTATAGTTGTTAATTGATGGTATAAATTTCATTATGGGATCATAATGGGTTCTCAAAGAAAAATGCATTTGAAAAAACGCTTACATTCAAATTTTATCATAGAATGCTGGTGACAGCGAACTAATAATTCTTAATAACATAAAGCTTATATGGTAATTGAAAGTTTTTTTGTTTGAATATTTTGTAAAGCAATTGACTTATATTTGTTAGTAACACACCAAGATAAACTATAAATTTATATACAATAAATAGTAATTTTAAATTATTGTACGGTACAATATTATAATTCATTTTATAAATAATTAACGGTACCAGATACTGGCACATACTTTCTCACAAACATATTTAAATTATCAAACAGATTCACTGTGACTTCATAAAATTGTAGGTGACGTGTATTAAAGTAGGATATTAACTAATAAATATAGTTATTATTATCTACAGAGAAAACTATTCCATCGATTTCGAACAAATTTGCACCAAACACGTCAATTAGGGCTGTATAGCTGCACGAAAAAAGGTTTTGAAAAAATGTGAAAAACAACCCCCTTTATGGAAAAAAAAAACCCCAAAAATCAGTTATTATTAGCTAAACGAGAATTTTTAGAAAGATGTGATTTTTTGCATATGGTAGGGAATATTGCTACAAATAAGTCAAATTTTATCAAAATCATTAGAGCCGTTTTTTTATAAAAAAATAATAACTGATTTTTTGGGGTTGTTTTTGCCAAAAAGAGGGTTGTTTTTAAAAAAATTTCAAAACCGTTTTTCCGGTGTTTTTCGTGCATCTATACAGGCCTAATTGACATGTCTGATGCAAATTTGTTTGAAATGGATGGAATAGTTTTCGCTCTAGCTTTGTATACATACAGACAGACATTTTGTAAATACCACTTTTTTGGACTCAGGGGGTCCCAAAACGGATATTTACACAAAAATCTCAACATCGATTTTTTTTTGCGATCACTATACTTTCTCTATACTACCGTATAGTATAGGTACCGGTAGTGAAAAAGAAAAATGAAATAATTTGGGCAGAAATCTATCTTGTTTTATTGGAAATATATTGCTTGTAAGGAGGTAGAAAAAGGCTGCACAAGTTAATCATTAATTATTTAAGTTTTTTTCTGTTGTGTACATAGACATTATGAATGTGAACTTATTTTTTTAAATATCAATGTAGTGTTCTCAGAAGTTTATTATATATATTAACAATGAAGTGTTTAAATAGTAGCCCAGTTACCAAAAACTTAGTTTACCAGTAACTTCATGTGTATATTTATCTTAAATTTCTCTTAGCTAAAATTTTTTGTTAAAACGGCTCCTTTTCTATTAACAATATATGTCTAAAGCTTTCAAATAATTAAATTTAGCTTTAAAAATGAGGTTGTAAAAATTAAATACCATTGATCAAATTTATAGAGGTAATTTCTTAGTCTCCCATACAAATTTTACATAATCTTTGTTTAAGGCTAAACATCCCAGGATTAGTTCCAAATTCTGCCACCACGGAGCAGCACTAAAATGGAGTCATTTTGTATTTGTGTTTATTGGTGGAATTTTCGTCCGATCTTCATTTGCAAAACTGATTTGTGAACGGAATAAGATTAGAATTCACGCCAAAGAAGCTAAATTTTAATTAAGTTGCTGGTTTAAAAAATAATAATAAAATAATTGTGTTACAAAACGAAAAATGCAAATCGCAGGTAGTCATTTTGAAGACAATAATTTTTAATTAATTTTACACTTTTAATTTTTAAAATCGCCTGGCTGGTTTAGTCGGTATCGTTGTTTAAACATTTACAGTAATGAGAACAAACGCGAGAGTGACACGAAGCAGGTGCAGTGCCGCTGTGACTCACTCACGCCACCTATCCCCCCACCACGCGTCTCAGATGTTGCTTGTATACAGTTGGATGACGGTTTCCTGCGCTTCCATCCATGTGATCTCCCGCGATTCTTCTTTGTTGTACTATTGCGTCGTCTTGTAATTATTGTTAATGAGAACGTTATTTCGTTTAACATTTGTTTTCTTAATGGATCGCCGAGGAACAACAAAATCTAAAAAGCAACTTCGGCTTTCAACGAAGAGGAAGAAGCGCAGACTGCCTCTCGCTCTGATCGCTGCTAAATCTCGGATGTTAGTATTAGTACAGTATTATAAAAAACATAATTTGGTTCTTCTGGATAAGATTCTTGTTTAAATAACACCCTGATAAACGCTTCGTAAAGAGGGAATGTATAATGACTTTTAGTAAATGTTAACGAATATAAATATAGAAAAAGGGCGTGTAACGGGTGTTACTGAAAATGGATACCGGTAGTGAAGTTGAACTTCATGTAAAGGTTCTTAAAACTCTGTGAATTTTAAAACTGTAAAATTTTGAAAAAAATATCCGAGTTATTCCACAGTAAATGTATGTAATGGAACTGTAATTCAAATTGATATTGGCATTCAATTTTTTTAAACATAAAATTAAATCTTGTGTAACGGGTGTTACATTAAAATGTAACGGGTGTTACGCAGTTGCTAAAATTAAGATTTTTAACATATATTATATACTGTAATAATAATAAGGTGTCAAATAACAACAAGAAGTATAATTGAGATTTCTTTGATCACTATAAGAAATAAAAACTTATATTTCATAAAAAAACTTATATTTAACAAATATATACTGTAATAACTCACTATTTTATTTCTTGCTACTAATTTGTTAATATTTTCTAAGAACATAAGGTATGATATTTTGATACAAACTCAAATTATATTTTATTTCAGAATATTTTGTGAATACAAGTAACACAAATTTAAAACAAATTATGAAAGTTGGGAAAATTTTATAAAAATAGAATGGAACACAAAGATAAATTAACTTCGGGGAGGGGTTTGGTGCCGTCTTTTTCCAAGAAAAAAATTTAACATAAAAGAAATATATATATAATAAAATAATATTCAAAACAAGAAGTGATTTTAGGATAAACAAAGGACGAATGAAAATTATTATATGATAAATGGTAATGTGGATAGAATGAGCACAAGTCTATATCGAAGCACCAAGTTCAATTGACCACACATAAATTATTATACACATAAAAAAAGCATTATCAGTTTATTTATAATATAAAAGTTTCGGTTCTTGGCAGATCGGAGAAAAAATATAACAAAATTGAAATGAGGTTATAAATTAGAACATTCTTACCAATTATATTCTTCTCAATATTTAACATTCGTTTAGGCCTAGATATATGAAACTTTTTTATTGACAGTAGTATTCAATGTTAAATTAATCAAACATTTAATAAGATACAGTATCATCTAAAAATTTCACCAATATAAATTCGTATCTTTTCTTCAATATCTTTTTGTTAATTAATTAATTAATTTCCTATCTATATATTTAAATAAATTTTGGATTGTTACAATACCGGTACTTAATACATTACATGGATATAGTTCAGTACTTTTTATACTATGCCTTAGGGCCTATTATGAATTAGACTTACTAAAAATCAGTCTTATATATGCCCCTATCAAGAATTAATATAATTGGCCTAAAACTTTAAATAAAAACAAAATAATCGCTAAATCAAATTCTAGAATTAACAATTTGGAACTTCATAAGCGCATTCATTTTTCAAAAATATCAACTGCTAGTGGAAACTCGTAAAGAATTGTAAAAAGTCCTTTGGGCTACTGTAGGACTTAAATTTGTAGGACTTACTGTAGGACTTAAACCTTTATTTTAAATTTTATTTAAAATAACATATCTGTCTTAACTTTTTAAGTGTTGCTACCAAAATTAATAAACTCTCAATAGGGCTATGTATTTAAATTCTACTTAAAATTAATATACATATACTAAACACTGAATGGTTGTGAGTTGTGTTGAATTGTAACACCCATTACATTAAATTATGTAACACCCGTTACGCGAATTACTCATTAAATTATAAAACTAAAATTAAAATAATAATACCAAAACATTAGGGAAACAAAACCTCTTACTTTTACAGTAAAAGTATTTTCCTAAGGTGTTTGTTCATTTTGTAATATTTTGTAATACTAACTTTTGTAAAAAAAAATGTAGCGGGTGTCACATCACGTATTACTTAAGTTTAAAGGCAAATTTCAAATGAAAAGACAATATATTATCTTAAATTATGGCATTAATAGTTAGAGAAGTCTTTCAGCTATCTTCTGTAGCAACTTCAATCACTAGATCAGCTGTTTCATATTTATTGCAGTGCTGCTAAGTTCACAGAATAAAACATTTCCGGAGGATAGCTGTTGATACTCACAGAACAAAGAACTTAAACTAATTACAAATATCAAAATTTGCTAAAAATGTTGAACATATTATTAAAGTAGAACTTTTCACCTTGACATGCAACATATTGAATTATATTATATTTTATTTTTATTTTTTACACCTCAGGCTTACTTTAAGGTGGAATGCCTGAAATACTAGTTTCATTTCTTTCATTTCTACAAGTTTCAAGGTTTTGTTAAACATATCAATATACCTACTTTTTTTTCAGAGTGACTGAGAACGTATAGGTTTGCTGCAATAGGCTTAGAATAAAATGGTTTTTTTTGGCAAAATGAATGCTGACCACGGTAATAACTTATTACTTTAGGAAAATTTCGCAATTAAGCATTTTGATTGATTAAGCAGTATGCCAATACGTGAACCAACCATTTCTCTTGCGGAGTTCAATGGCGAAACATTAATGGCCAAATAGTATTAAAGATAAAAATATGTACCGTATGTGTATATCCTTGAAAAAAGGTTTATTGTATTATTGAAACAGTCCATTTTATGACTGTCACGTGTAATACATGGTATTTTGCACTATTCATTTTTTATTTATTTCTCATTTTCATGTATTAAAATATAAGTTTTATTTGAAACAAATAACTAACGTTATAGGGTAATATTATTCATACCCTGGTGTTATTGAATAATGTATGGCCAAAGAACCTGTATATAGGCCTACTTTCATAAATCCTTTAATTTGAACTACTGTATATTTTTCTATATTTATTCTAGATGTCTCTTTTCGACTTACAGAAAATACTTTTTAACAGATAACAAACACCTGTCGTAATCAGTAGTCTAGTCTAGTAAGTGTGTCCGGCCAGAGTATGAATGCGAGTAGTGAGTGAGTTGACGAACGCTACAGTTGCAGGGCCGGGCAGAGCGGCTGGCTGGTGAGGGGGGGGGAGTGATGTGCTACGCGGCGGGAGGAGGGAACCGGAGCGTGAGAGAAATAATGATAATATCTTTAAAAAACGATTCCGATACGACCATTTGACCGATTTAATATCTGAAAACGGCAAAATTCGTTTAAAATTTGTATTTACAAAATGACTACCTGCGATTTAAACAAAATATTACAGCAAAAAAAAATCTGTATAAAACTTTTTTATAAATAAATTTTTAAAAAAATCATTACAATAGCGTGAATGTTTTATTCATATCATTTACAAAATAACTTACAAAACAAAAATCGGATAATAATTATGGAAATTATTCGTAGTACAAATTTGCCTCAGAGGTGCTGCCATCTATCGGGCCAAAAACACAACTTTTTCAGGGATGTTTAGCCTTAATCTAAGATACTCTTAGCCCTTGTGATACCAATGAGGCGTTATAGAGGAAATTGTAGTGTAAGCATGTTTTCAAATGCATTTTTCTGTAAGAACCCATTATGATCCCATAATGAAATTTATACCATCAATTAACAACTATACAAGGACTGTTTGAGAATTTTTTCAAAATTTTTAAAGCGTTGCATTTTGAAAAATTTGAAATTTAATTTTTGATCTTGAAATAGTTAAAAAAAATTGTATTAAGACCCCTATAGTGTTATACATTTTTAGAAAGGGCTTGAAAAATGCTGCAAAATGACACCTCTCCCATCTTTCTAGCTTCATTCTGAGGGGAGCTATAGCACTTTAA
Organism: Philaenus spumarius; assembly: GCA_018207615.1. Taxonomy (NCBI): domain Eukaryota; kingdom Metazoa; phylum Arthropoda; class Insecta; order Hemiptera; family Aphrophoridae; genus Philaenus; species Philaenus spumarius. Next base: position 620,368 of record JAGFPH010000281.1, on the reverse strand, counting down.
AGTTTCTATAACGGGTCGATTTTGAGCGTTTTTTGAAAACTTTAACTAGGCGTAACTGTCAAACTAATAGACATATCAAGTTGAAATTTGGAATATTTCTTAGTCTTTATGGGGTGTACCAGTATACCAAATTTCATTGAAATCTGAGATGGTCAGGTAAAATGACTGTGTTGATTTGACATGGAATCACCCAAAACTAAAAGATGAATATTGTATACACCTAAACTAAGAAAGTAGTACATAGTGTAAATAGCGTATTAACAAAGAGTATACGGGATGCCTTTGAAATTGATATTTTTTGTTATCGAGCTTAACCCATAGCGAAGCACGGGCACCCAGCTTGTATATTTCTAATTGTGACAAAGAAATTTTGATTTCAGTAATTTTCAAATATCACTTATATATAAATTATTTACTGCGCCCCCTTCAAGACTACGCCCTAAGGCACATATTTCAGAATACATCGGTCACATACTTTTTTAAGCCAAGATGCTCTGCTATGATAAAATGAGCACTCCTATAGCTGATTCCAACCTCTGAAAAGATTTCATCAACACTTGAATTTGGGCATCGATCATGACTTTGAATTTTGTACACTTTCTAATTTACCCTTAAGCTGTTGTTCCTATTGAGACAGTGTAGTGTCCCCAAACTAAAACTTCAACCTAGGCAACGTTTCCGATGGTTTAAAACTTTCTTTCATAAAAAAAACTCTTTGCAATAGAATCATTTCCTCGCTCATGACTGTACTGAGGAAGAAACAGAGAGAAACAGCCCACCAAGCGGCTTCCCCTACTCATATCAAATAGACCTCCAACACTCCACTCTTAACATACTATGGTCATATATATATATATATATATGTCTCCTTCTCATATACACAAACACGTTATCTAAAAAGTATCAAACACATATTTCTTAAAATTGATAAAAATATTGGTACTTTGAAAAAAACCTAAAAACAACTTAGATTAATTATTTTATTTGTCAATATTATTTTATTTACACTAATAAATATGTTATTGGCAGTAATTTGTACAAATAATAAAATCTAATTCTCAAATCATGTGAAGTAAAAGTTAAACTACTGTTAAAATTTAAAATGCATAAGAACTAAGAAATATACAAAAAATATTGGTTTGATAAATAAATATGCAATTTACATACTTTAAAGTAATTAAGTTGACTTTTATGTAATATAATACAATTTATATCCATTTAATTTTGATGACTGAATTAAATTATTTAATTATGTTTGATATGTAAGGTGGAACCTCACCAGTCCGAACTAATTGGGACCAAGGAATATTCACATTAGTGAAAATCCCGATTAAGCAGGTTAATTTATAATCAATATAATTAGGCGTGTTTCTGAAGTCTAAAAGGTACGTGAACATAGCAGTTGAAGCAAGTAGAGCTTGTGAGTGCTAGGGTGGACATTACAAGCTCTGGTTGATACCTAAATTCGTTCACATGACCTGTCTGCTATTGAACATCACATGACTAAATGATTTATGGAATATTTTTAGCCAAGGCAAAGGCTGGCTAATTGTGACCGGACCCTCCTCCTTCTTTTCCTTATTCCTTGAAATAGGATTCGATTCCACAATGTTGTAAATAAATATGTAATAGAAGGCTATTTTAATCTAAATTTGTTTGATAATTTTTATGCCAAACTTTTGTCCGATTTTCAGTTTAGATTATTTAATTTTTGAACAAGGTTCGGATTAACAAGGTTCCACTGAATAACTTTTAAAAAATTTAATTTTTGCCTGAAGTACCACAGTCAAAAAAATATAAAATAAATGTAACAAAAAGTTTCTAATAAACTTATACATTACTTGCTAAATTTTGTCTAGTGATTTTTTTAATTTAATATTTTCTAATGCTAAAGTTTGTATGTTATTCTGTAACTTGAGTATACTTTTTCTGAGCAGTTCTTCCTTCCTGAAAAACAATGAAGTATGTAATTTAAATAGAATTCAAAACAATAGGAATTATTTCTATAATTAAAATACACCATATATATCAAGTTCTTGTGTTATATAATTTTCAAATGTATTATTACCTTAAATTTACTCTTTCTTGAAACATTTGGAAATATTTAAGTTATTTGCAATGAATATGAATATGTAAAATAGTATGATAATGCCAAATGCTTACTTGGTTTTCTTTTTGATTAACTTGTTTACTTTGTGCCAGCAGCAATACTTTGTACTGATAAACATTAATTTAATAGTTTAAAAGTTCAGAATACAATTTGTTTAAAGTTAGGAAATACTACTTAAGAGTATGTAATTCCAGGATAAGTTCCATGCATTATCTGCAGTTTTAAGAACCCAAATGGTTGGCTCGGTATATTTAGTTTTGTAAAACAAGTAAAAGTTCCAACTAAAACCCTGTAATACAGTTATACAATAAATACAAGGAAAAAATAGTCTATACATGATAAATTATGATCCAAACGCACCTAGATGCATCTCCAAACTGCCAAACACCATTTGAGCCCGTACTGTATTATAGTATGTCAAAATATATGATACAGGCAAAATTCTTTGTCCTTGTCACACTAACGTGATTTAGTAGACCCTACTCGAAGATCAAACTTAGTCCTACCTCGGCCAAGTAAAGTGTCAGGCAACGAGAGGGTTAAAAATTATTGTGCTTTATGATTAAATTTCTGATGATAATAATGCCAGAAGAACGAATGAAGTTGAAAATGTATAATAATGGCTGCCAGTTACAATCATGAGGTACAGCTAGCTTGCTTTTATGTGTTTGCTACCAGACAGCACATAAAATTTAATTTCAAGTTGGGAATAAATAAAAAAAAAGACTTAAAAATTATCAAAACAAGTCACATGATTCTTACTTACAAAGAACTAATTAAAGGAACTAGGAAGCTTAAGATTTACTTCAACATTTTTTTAAACTTTTATATATATTTATTTGTATTATTATTATTATTGTTTTGCCAAGTAATGAGTAGGCTAGTTGACATCCATCATTGTTCTAGTACAAGAAAATATCAGTTTAAATGTAACAAAATAAAACATAAATTATATCTAGATCAGAATATAAGCCAAACAGAAAACAACTAATCCTTGAAATAAATCAAAAGGGGTCATAAATAATTAATTAATACAAATTTAGAACATATAAAATTTTAATTCAATTTAAAACTACAAAAAAAACAATAATAAACTCTCAATTGCCATTTAACAAACATAACATGTGGTTAAGTATGCATTTAATTGGCAAGACTCCATCAATCTAATTTGGCCATAATTATTAATTCATGAGCTGAATATGACTCACAAAGTGGCTGTTGATTTACAGACGCCTCTTGTGAATACAATGAAATTAACTAGATATTTAATTACTCTGCATTCGGTAAAATAATTTGTCTCCATATGAGCATAAACTGGATTACTCAGGATGCTCCAAGTGGTATAGATTAATTTACACATCAATTGCAGATTCAATTAATCTAGTAGCAGTCGGGTTTGAGATCGAGACTTAGATCTTGCCCACAACGCACATCTGAGTGTATAGTCCTTTTTTTTTTTGTTTAATTTTACTGGGATATTTCTAAATAATTGTGTCACATTATGACAATAATGTATATTATTACTTATTTGTTTGTAACAATTGTTAGTAGCCATTCCGAATATTGATTACTAATAATTAGATTTAGGACTTACCGTCTTCAATATTCCATTATCGTTGCTAAACTACGGCCGTTCGGCTATTCAGCTATTTTCAAGTTTATTATCAGGTCTCCCTTCGTCATTTACACAACGATTACATAATAAATCAAAAACACACTTATACGCCCATATTGCTTAAAACTATCGACTTCTGAGAGACTACATACGACGCTGTGTACGCATTGATGGTATGCAAGTTAATCGCCGGGAAGGGGTGATGGGTTATCAACATGTGTCAATACGGTGTCGTACAACGCGTTAAGTATTTGTGTAAATGACGAAAAGAAACCTGATAATAAACTTGAAAATGGCTGAATAGCCAAAACGGCCGTTCTTCAGCGACAATAATGGAATATTGAAGACGGTAAGTCCTAAATCTAATAATTATTTGTTTGGATAATAATAAATTCTAATTTATAATAATAATATAAGCGGAAAAAATCTATTACACTCAATTCATTGTGGTTTTGGCATTTCTTTTGCATGCTGTTTATTATGTTTATTAATATTTGGATACATAAACTGAGTTAAGGATACATGAAGTAAACAATCTACTTTTATTTTGAAAACAATGAAGGATACAATCTTTTCCTTTTAACTTAAAAGAAAATAATAATGTAATAATTGTACGTACTTTGATGGTAAGCTCGGTTCCAATTCATTGCCAGTAGTTGGATTAATGGTCTGCTTCAAAGTTATATTTATAGGTAATACAGTTTTACTGTCTCTGACATCTCCACCTAAACCAAGTTTATTTTAAAATTATGAAAAAGTGCTGTAATTTACAAAATAAAATATTATACTTCATGATCATTTAATTTATATTTTGTTGTGATAATGATGGTATGTTTAAAATAAAGATGATATGTAGGTACCATGTCATAATGAACCTCAAAGTTAACAAAGAATTTACAAAATATATATTTAATGACTAGTATATATGACTTTAAGGATGTCATTTGGTTTTTGAACCAGAGCATCTCTTCCCTATAAATTAGTTTAGGAAAGATATTGTAGATGGTCACCTTAATTTTTTGTCTCGGCCATTACACCCTCGATTATAAAATAAGAGAGGTAACCAAAATGAGTTACACAAACTTTCCCTAGCAGAATAATGTAAGTTAGGCTAGTAATAAAAATGAATGGGATATTGTAACTTTTTGTTGAATGCAAAGTAAGTTAATTATACAATAAAAATTAAATTTTGTTTTGATCCTCAGAAAATACAGGGAAATGAAGTCCATCATTTCAGCTGACATTTTACACAATCTGAAAAGCCATTATTCTATGGTTAAGATTCATCAACTACAGCTATGCGTAGAATACAGGCTGACAGTCGAATTACCTTTGTCAGCATCTAAATTCCAGTCAGATATTCAGTGACTGTGTTTATAATAGAGTCAGTGAAAAACATTTCACAGATTGATGTTATTATGTGGAATAATGAGGGATCTGTGTTTTACAATACAGAATATTTCAGTTATCAGTCATACCTGTACTCAAAGGTATAAAGGACTGAAGTTAAAAAATATTGTATACATAATATGACAATTTTATCCATCCATATAATCACAATTATCTTCAGTTTGTAACGTTCAAAACAGCCTCTAGGCAAAACTTCCTACATAAATGCAATGCAGGAGTATCTTGCCCCTTTTACCAACAGCTTTTTTGGACACTCGCAGCGTTGCTCGCCTTCTCTACCATAACCAAGACAGTTCTAATCATTCGCCATTGTTTTTGTCTGTAGCGTAAACAAGCCAAATGAACCACGGCTCTTCTAAACGTCGTAGAATATGTTCAAAATTGATAATGTGTTTATAAAATCCTTCAAAATCATTCTACGTTAAGTGCTTAATCAACCAGTGTTAACGACGTAGCCAAAATATGCAGTGATAACTCTTAATTCCAGTTTACAACTGGTGCGACGATTACAACTATTTTAACTATTCTAACCATTTTAACAGTTTCAAGAATTATAACTATTACATCTGTTAAAGTCTACTTCAACACTATTTAGGAAAAATGTGTGAAGTGAATAAGAACTAGGATTAATTCTTCGAAGTTAACAGTAAAAACAATAGACATATTATTTCCTCATGCACATATTTTCCATTTGAATATTTAAGAAAAAGAAGAAAAATAAGGCTTACAAACAAATTAACACTGAATCTTTTGTTCCTGCAATGGTTAAAGTAGGCTAAAGAAAATTGTATAATTATAATTTATGTACTGTAATTTATTTTTATTTAATTTTTTTTATGCAACACAAACTATAGCATTTTTCGACTCTCCAGTCCTAAAGGGCCTCATTTCTACATTTTTTTGGTGACTTCATATATGTCACATATTATATAAACAAAATTTCATTTTATTTTGCCTTTTTTTTAACATCCAGATTTTTTAAATTTAATATATATATTTACTGATCAAAAGTTGGCCAACAAAATTTATATAATTATATTTAGTACAAGTTTCCATGTTGTATGTTCTCTAAGCTTACAAAAATTGTTAAAAAACCTGTGTACATAATATTAATAAATTTTCAATAAAAGGGTGGGGTTTTCTTAATTTATCTCATTTAAGGGAGGGTTCTTTTTTCCTTTTAATCAATCATATGTAAATTTTCTGTTAAGGGCATGTCAAATTCCTTTTTTAATTAAGGGCATATAAAATATTTGTTTTTAATAAACAAAGCTTTGTTTAATAAACTGATTGTTTATTATACTGACATAACTTGTAATCATTGTCTTTGCCTGTAAGTGGGCGATTCAGATTTTTGGGTTTCTCTTCAACTAAGGTAAGCAGGTCATTCACTTTCATATATTTTTGTCATCTATATTTAAGAAAAATACTTGTGCAGTCTTTTTTGTGGCTCAGTACGTTTTCCAATTTCCGATACGACTGGCACATGTTTCGTTAATTTTTTTATTTTCCTAATATTACTGTACATTGGTTATGTTAAAACAATTAATTATCAAAGTAACTATTAAAGTATTTTGGGAAGAGCTATTATAGACGCTGACCAAAATAGAATAACAATTATAAATTTTAAAGCAAAAGAAATTTTACTGGAATCTAAAAGAGGAATAAACAATTAATTCTGATAAATTGAATGCCTCAGGTGATAAGCATTGTCAAGAAGATGACAGCTGATATTATGAGCACTAGCACTTAGAAACATTACATTTCTTGTGATAATTGATGTAGTAGTCTGCCTGAGCACTAAGTGTACTCTAAATCTGGGGCACAACTCTCTTCTGTACCTTAATTGGAAACATCTGTTTGAATATCTCGGGCTCTTAAAATTTAATAACAAATGCAATATGAATCCATGAATTGTAATACATCATTCATTCGTAACCATCTCAGTGCACTTATAATCTGGTTACTACATGCTGTAAACCACAGCAAGATATGTTTCTAGAAATACATATTAGAGGTAAATAATAAGTACATATTTACTTATTTCACTATGAAGTAATTTCTTCATTAATTTTCTTTTCAACTCTGCATTTTCTTCTTGTAATTCACGCAGTTTTAGGGTAGTTTGTTCCGATCGTGATTTAATTAGTCCTTGTGCTCGAAATAACTGAAAAAGTAATTATATCAATGTAACATAATCCAGTACTTATAAAAACACATTGGTTTAAAATAACATATGTTTCGTAGCTATATGTTTTTATACAGATTAAAGAAAAGTTTAAAACTATCGCACTCTATACTGACTGACATTATAACTTTTAGGCGTGGTGAAATTTATTATAATGTTTTATAGTCTACACTAACCTTATTTGTACACCAAGTGTAATCTTTTTTCTTTCTGAATCAACACAACACTCAGCAAAACAAATCAACACAAATAAAAATTAACCATTCTCACACGGCCGTTAACAATGAAAATGTAAAAAAAAAAAAATAAGGAAACCACACAGATTGTCTTAAGTTCCATAAAGGCCGACAACACTTCTCGCATCTTGAAAAACTATTTTTTGCCTTGGTGGACTGTCAACTCTGAGTCTCAAGTAATATTTACATGGAGTTTTTTGAAGACATAGCCCTTTAAAATTATGTTGTTACGCCAATGGTATGGCTGAGATATGCCGATGATGTTTTTTGTGTTTGAGAAAAGATAAGTAAAAATAAAGACTTTTCAAAATTACATGTAGGCCAAGTCTTAAAAAACCTGTTAGCTTTATCTAGATTTAAGTAAATGATGTTATAAATATTAAAAAGATGTAATCCACTAAAGTATAAAAATTACTATACACTATGATAAAATTGTCTTCATTGATATTTTAGGAATATTAAAGTCATTCACAACATACTTTATTATTTGGAAAGCCCAAATACAATAAGTAAGTTAAAGTGACATAAGATTTATGTCAGTAAAATATATTTAGTTGTATTTAATTTTTTTTAAGGTGAAAAACCTTAATGGTTATCATTGCCTGGCATTTGTATGTAATTATACATTTACACTGTCACAGGAGTCAAATATCTCATTGTAGTAAAAAGTAATTTTTATAACTACGAAAATTAACACTAAACAAAGTAATATGAAGAAACATTCTTTAACAACTGCCGAGGGTCTTTAATTACTTACTATAATGATATACCAGGAATAGAGTTTATCTTTGTCAGTATGCTGTAAAAGCCAATATTATTATTCGTAAAACATAGTAAATAGAGTGAAACTACTCTAAACATACTGCAGAATTTTTAACGAAACAAAACAGAGGTGATTGAAAAAGAATAAAACTATAATATTTGGCCTATGGGCGCCAAAAGTACCAATAAATGTTTCCCTTTTCTTAAAACTGTTAGTAAAGTAACCAACTGTAAAGTTGGTTTTGTAATTTGAAAGGGGAAAATAACAACAATAACAGAACAAATACCCTTAAAAAAACAATTTTTCTACTGAATGGAACATAAAACATGAGATCCATTGATTGTCCTACATTACTAATAGTCCTCTTACGATAGGGGTGCCCGCGCCTTTATCAACTTTGGCTGGCATCACCGCGCCTCTCGCCATCGCAGAATGGTGTGTAGGCACCGCGCCGCTGCGTGCGTTGCAATCCGTGCTTGAGGGAAATAGAAATAACCTGAACCGTATTGTATCAACTGATTCTATTTCAGCGTTGGTAGGCCTGCAGCATGACTCACGCTTCGCCCTCTCTCTCCGCCCATGGGTTATTACTTCATTTCTGTTTGTCTGGGTTTACAAACAAACAGTTGACACGTGGTTAAATAAAGTGTGTCTTTTCATTTTGTATTTGCTTATATTGATTTTACTTTGAAAATTCCTTTTGTTTTTTGTGCCATGAAACTCAGATCTAAAATCTTTCTTTTTTTAATTGTGTTTAATGGTAAGGCACAATATTTACACTTTAATCTTTTTATTTTTTTAATCACATCTGCGAACGAAGCCGCAGGTACCAGTTAGTACTTCAATAAATTTTCATTTTACTTGTAATTTACAACTTTTGTACATCTTACCTTCAGACCTAATAAGGGGAAACATCAATATACAACAAAATAATAATGCAGGTAATATTTTCTGCACTAAACTGTCTTGAAATTAAACCTTGTAGCTCGATGATTGATTTTAAAGCTTTGGCCACAGGCCATTAGTACCAATTTGATATTCATGCTGAGCCACAGGCCATGAATACCAAATTGGCACTTACTCTGAAAAAACATATTTTTGAGAAAAATTTTTCAAAAAAATATTTAGCTATGTTATTTTAAGTAAACTTTATTAGAAATACCAAATTTTAATTGAGAAAAATCGTGGCCCCAGGAGCAAGTTATTCTTAAACAGCTTGGCAGTCAACCTGTTAAGGAAGGAACTGAATTTATGACAATATAAAAATATCAATCAGGAAATTTATTAGATTTGAATACAAAATAATGTCCAAAATGTACTCTGTATTATATTTGTACAATTTAATGTTAAACATTGCAATGGAACTTTTTATACTACTAAATATTATTTTTGAGCTTCACCTTTTTAAAATTATTATTTAAATACAAGTTACTGTATTAATATTTTTATATAATGTACGTACCTCTTGTTTAATTTTTTTCATATCTGAGTCTGCAACAGTTTGACGATTCTTCATTTGCAATCCTTCTTTTAGAGTTGAATTTACAAGTTTTTCGTTTTGCACCAATTCATCTTCCAAACGCTTTATTTTGGCCTAAGAATTTACACAAAATTATAAATAACTTTTAACTGTCCATAACTGTTTGCCTTAAGGGCTGGTTTATATTGGTCGAGGAGAAGGGCGAGTTAATGGCCGAATTAGAACTTGACCAATGTAGACAGAACGGTGAAACGAGTGATAAGCGAGACGGTTCCTAGACCCAGTTGACGGGCGAGTCGAGTGGTTTCATCAGACAGACAGCTGCTCGCCCACTCGCCTTCCCCCACCACCAACAGTTTTATACTGCCACCTTACTTGCCCTGCATAATCGTTCGGTCGAGTGGAGAGTGTGAATAAAGAAATGTGTTTTTGTGCCGTTTCGTCATACCTACTGTCATACTTTTCTATACTGCATGTAAACGATATTTCTAAAATGCAGCTAGTACAAACTGGGGCCGAGTACTCACACGAGTCAGCTTGCCCTTCTACTCGACTAATGTAACCCAACCCTATGGACTAAACAGTCAAAACACAAGTTTTTTTCTAAATAGAATCATAAGAAGATTCAACAATCTAGAATTAAAGGCAGTTTAAAAATTCAAATCATTGACCAGTTATTCAAGAAAAAAAACTTACCATGTTGAAAACAACAAAATATTTGTGAGGATAAGCGTTTGAAAATGATTTCAATAGTTAAATTAGTTTATGCTTTCGATTAAGTATACTAAAATAAGAGAGCGGCTAAGGTGTCCTGGAAAATGTTACACCTTAAAAATGTTGATTAATATGACTCAATAAATCATTATATGGTGCAATGGCTTGTTGTTGTATGGGACCCTATGACCTATTTTATCTTTTATCAGTAGAGCTCATTACATTTTTTCGATTATCATAGCATTTTATTTAAACCTACAGAAAACTGCATCTAATCTCTGCCATAAAAGAGAAAACCTTTACAAAATGAATCTAAGTTTTATTCATCTTAAAACTAGACATAACTGTTAGCATGAAAATAAACATTAAATTGTTATTAAGAATTGAACATATGATAAGATAAGAATTAAACATATGATAAACGTATGCAGGGCCGCAACTAGAGGGGTGGGGCCGTTTGCCCCGGGCGGCAAATTCTGTCGGCGGCAAAATTGAGGTTGCTTTATTATTTTTAACTGTACCGGTACTATACAAAAAAGTTTGCTTTTGCTAACCGTTCTTATACTTTAGCCAATACAATAAAAAGGGCTCTTAAGAAAATACTTATATGAACACCGGTGGTGAGGTGCAGAGATGGGAGCAGCGGACATGACCGCACAAGGTCAAAGTCGTTTCTTGTAGAGTGGAGAGCCGCCGCCCGCGCCATCTAACCCATGATCCCCTCCCCGCTCCCTGAGATGAGCCATCAGTCAGTTGTAACATAACCTATTTTGTCATGTTACCTTGCTACTAGTCATACGTCGAGTCGATTGCTGTCAATTAATTGTGTTATGCTTATACTACTCCATTTTTGTACGTACAGTAACGTGTTTGAAAGTGTTTTGCCATGTGAATTTTTATTTTTCACTCATTTAATATAAACTAAGCTATAATTGTTATGCAATTATAGTTTTTAATTTTTATATCAATATTATAACATTAAAATAACCTCCTATTTGGTTCATGCATAGATCCTTTTTTATGATATTTTGTAAAGAAATACTTGTTTATATTCTTCAAATGTTCAAACTTTTTGTAATTTTGTCAACCCTGTTGTTTGAAAACAAAGACATTGTTTAAATCATAACAAACAATTTCAAAAACTAAAACGAATTTGCTATAGTAATAATAACTAAAAACGAACACAGTGTTATAGTAATAATTCATTGATATTGGTTTTGACCTGTGAGAAAGTAGTATTATGTTATTTATATATAATTAAATATTAAATTATTGATTAATAAGTTTTGATATAGGCCTACAATGATGTTAAATAGCAATATAATATGTGAAGAGGATGCATTTGGCTTAACTCAAGAAGAAAAGTTCCAGGGTTCTCTCAAGGAAATAATTGACAGAATTCTAAGCGAGATGAACATCAGATTCAATGCACTAAAAAACATAGATTGTAAATTTGTTTTTTTGAGTGGCTCCCAAATAGACAAAACTTAATGCAAATGACTTACAAGTTATAGCCAAAATGTTAGCCGACTTTTACCCAGAAGATTTTAACAAAGACGAACTGGTTGATGAAATAGAAAGTTTTAAATTTCATGCCATTGAAATGGACAGTAGATTAAAAAATGCTACAGCACAACCTACTTTTAAAATAATTTATGAGAAAAACCTAGAAGAAGGCTACCCAAACATCACGACAGCTCTGCAAATATTTCTTACTCTACCAGTCTCTGTTGCTTCGGGTGAGAGGAGCTTCATTCAGTAAACTGAAGTTGATCAAAAACTATTTGAGAAGCAGAATGAAACAACAAAGACTCACCAATGTAAGTATTATCTCAATTGAACATGAAAGAGCATCACAAATTTCATTTTCTGACATAATCAAGACATTTGCTGCCAAAAAAAATCAAGGAAAATATAATTTATTTCACTTTTTAAACTTATTGAGAAACTGTAGTATATGTATAGAACGGGAGCTGTATATGACTTACTGTATGTTCACTGCAATTTAATAAACACATTTCAAAGAATTTGTTTTTCTTTGCTCACTTAAAAATTATACTTGCAGGTTTATGGTTTCATAATAATTTACCAATCTTAACTATTATTGTATACTAGCTGGCCCGACCCGGCTTTGCACGGATAGACAAATCAACCTGATACTAATAATTAGCCCAAGTGTTTTTGTTCATTGTAAAAAAAAAAAAAAATTCATTGTAGGCCTAACCTAAAATTATATTCAGTTTTTGATCCAAATCAGTTGTTGATCAAAATCAGCTGTTTTAAGCTTTTCATATGAACAGCTGTTTTTTGTGCCCCTGATAAAATCAAAAGAAATCTTTCTTCTTCTTCCTTAAGATTGACCTTCCATAAGATTAACATTGAAACTTTGAAGGCCACTGGGGCGTAGCTCTAATGTCCTAGGACTTCGGTAAATGGCCTAAAACCTTCCCAGGGTTAACCTGTGTTACTATGCAAAATTTCAAAGCAATCAGATGGACGGTTTGGTAACGCATAAAGGACAAACATACAAACAGACAAACGTACATACATTGAATTTTATATATATAGATTATTAGATTTTAAATAAGCTAATATCAAAAATATCATAAAAAGTTTGAGCCGTTTTCCTAAAAACGTTTGTGTGCCTCGTGTTAAGCCTGACTATAAAATGCCATTGGCATTGTAAAAGAATCCACAGTTGATTGGTGAAAGGGGGCGGCAAATTTAGAACTTGTCCCCCCTAGAAAAATTTGTAGCTGCGGCCCTGAACATACGTACACAAGCAGTATTATGAATTTTCACCATATTCTTCCTCCCTTGATTTTCAGACGTAGTCTTTGAGGTATGCGAGAGCTCTTCTTTGTCGATGGGATCGTCTAAGTTCAGATGGTTGATCATCAATTCCTGGGTCTGTCAGTTCTGGCTCGAAATCGGCTACTTCTTGTTGTATGCAAGTTTCTGGTGTTAATGCTGTTGGTTGCCTGTCTTCTTTATTTGTACTATCTTGTGAGCCTAGTCTAGTAGGGCTTCTATGAGATATATTTGTACTTGATTTTAGGCTGTTGAAATCAGGTTCATCTGGCAGCCGCTCACAATTGCCTCTCGGAGCTAAGTGGCGAAGGGATACGGTTTCTTCATTTCCATTTGGTAGTCGCACAATGGCATAGTTTGGGTTTGCTTCTATCAGATCTACTTCGTGGAAAAATGGATCGTACTTTGTCTAACATATCGCTTCAAGAGTACTTTTCCAGGTATCATGAACTATGTTGGCATAGATAGTCCATTTGTTGATTTTCTGCTGTAAACAAACATTCTCTCATGTGGTGTCACATTTGTAGCAGTGCACAACAACGATCTTACACAGTGTAGAGAATCTTTTATAACTTTTTCCCATTGATTGATTTGCATATTTCTACTCTTTAAGTTGAGAGATATAGTTTGCCAAAGAGTTCCATTTAGTCGCTCTGTCTGACAGTTGCCTTGGGGATTATAAGGTGTTGTTCGACTCGTAGATATTACCTCTAGAATGAAGAAATGTTTTTAATTCGTTAGACATAAATGAAGATTCTCTGTCTGTGTGGATGTATGATGGAGTACCAAATATGCTGAATAAATAGCAAAACTTCTCAATTACAGTACTTGCAGTCAAGTGTGCACATGCATAAGCAAATGGGAAACAAGAATATTGATCTATGATTGTTAGTAAGTACTTATTCTTTGTTTAGGATGGCAAAGGTCCTTTAAAATCCACAATCAATCTTTCAAATGGTGTAGTTGCTTTTATTAAATGCATTTCTTAAGGTTTTTAGAAACGTGGTTTGAGTTCGGCACACACTGGACACAAGGCAGTCATCGTCTTGATTTCTTCAATAGAAAACGGTAAGTTTCGGCTTTTGATCCAGTGACACATTCTTGTAACTCCTGGATGTACAATGTTTGAATGTAAAGTATAAAGCTTATCTGCTCTAGTAGCACCGCAAACTCTTGATAGTGCATCCGCAACTTTATTCTGCTTGCCTGGTCGGTAAACAATATCATAACTAAGCATGAGAGTTCTAACCGCCAACGGAGTCTTTTCATTTTTATTAATCTTGCTATTGTGATGTTGGTCAAACATAAAAGTCACAGACTTTCGATCAGTTATCAATTTAAAATAGCGACCAACAAGAAAATGTCCTCATTTTCTTAGAGTATCAACAATTGCGTATGCTTCCTTTTCTACAGATGAATGTCGCACCTCGCTGGGGGAAAGCGTTCGAGAAGAGAATGTAACTGGGCATTCTGACTGTGAAAGAGTGTTAGCTATAGACTATTCCGATGTGTCGGTTTCAACTACAAACGGGATATCTTCAGCAATTGCAGACAATGCCGATTGAGCAATTTCTTCTTTCATTGGCTCAAAATCTGAGATAGATTTTGATGAAAGCGGGAAAGATTTTGTACTAACTAAGCTTTCGCTGAGTCAGTAGGTAGGGGAAGGTTCAACAAAGGCTTTAGACGTTCTTCATCAGGTTTTATAGTTCTGTTTTCATTTTGATATCCTAGTAGTTGTATTGAATGTACAGAATACTTACTCTTCTTCTCATTAATACTAAGATTGTACTTTTTTACAGCTGCTAGGAATCTTCTATCATGTTCGTCCTGGTCTTTCTCACAGATGGTTATATCATCAAGATATGCATACACACCTGTGAGTCCTTCAACCTTCACGATGTCATCTATAACTCGCTGGAAGCAGGCCACACCATTTGTTACTCCGAATGGCACTCAACAAAATTAGTATAGACGTCCAGCAGCTTCAAAAGCAGTGTATCGTTTCTCATCTTCTCGTAACTGAATCTGGTGGTAGACACTGGACAAGTCAATCGTACTGAACACTGAGTGGCTAGATACTTGTGATACATATATTTAATACTTATATATATTCAATACTTGGTAGAGGATAGGCATCCAGTAAAGTGAAATGATTTATAGTTTGGGAATAGTCTATTATCATTTGCTTTTTGCGATTTTCATTAGTAGTGACCAGGACTTGTGCTCGCCAAGGTGAATGACTTTCTTCTAATATTCCTTCAGCAAGTAATCTGTTTATTTCTTCACTAATAAACGCCCTGTCAATCATGGAGTATTTACGGGATTTACTTTCTATAGGTAAGTAATTATCTTTTGTTAGATTATGAAATAGGTGCGGGGGTTGAATATTCACTTTAGCCAAAGCACAAACACTTAGAGGAATTTTTGACTCACAATAGTTAACTTGGATTTGAGAGTGTCGTTTCAATAAGTCATGACCTATAATCATGTCTGCACAACAAGTCAGTAAGAACTGCAAGCTTTGAGTGAAGGTATGAGTGTTCTTGTAGTTTTAAGTTAACAATATAATGACCAACAATTCTAGAAGATAAAGAAGTAGAAGCCATTGACATTTTACCTTTTTCAGGAACAAATTTGATTTTGTTTTTTTATAGAAAAGATTGATCCATCAGCCTAGATACCATTAATAAACACTTTGTGACAATAGCTTTTTTAAGACAAGAAGGCGGGCAGCCCGCAGATATTGATGCTACAAAGTTATCATTTTCTGATAAAGTTAGCGAGTTAACAGAGTTATTTTTAGCTTTAGAGTTACATACTTTACTATAGTGACCCTTTTTTGAACAAATTTTACACGTCACATCCTTAGCTGGGCACTTATACCTTGGATGTGTTGGTTCACCGCAGAAATAGCATTTTGATGATGTAGAAGCAGTTAGTTGAAGTTCTTCATCTTGTTTACCTTTTGCTTGTTTTTCAAGGACAGTAGTGTTTGAAGTAGTGGCATTTAATGTATATTGCAATGAGTGTAACAAACTGCTTGATGTTGAGCTGCTTCTAAAGCTTTGGTTTGTTTAGAGGCTTCTTCCAATGTTAATGAATTGTTCTTAAGCAGGCGTTGTCGAATGACTGGAGAGACTAGCCCGTTGATGAATGCATCCTTGATGAAGTTGTTTTTGTGCTCTTCTGCTATGACAGCAGCAAATTGACATTCTTTACTTACTACTTTTAGAGCAAATAAGTACTGATTTACTGACTCACTAGATTGTTGTTTACGAGAGGCCGGTTGGTATCTTGAAAATATCTCACTAGTTGGTTTGATGTATATGTCATTGAGGGTTTTTATAGCATCCTCGTATGAATTACACTCAGAATAATAATCAAAATTGGCTGTGATACGTGGTTATTTAAAAGATTTAATTTGTCTTCTGATGTTAGTTCTTCTTTTTTAGTTATCTTTGCAAGAAAGCTCTCAAAGGTTTTTCGCCAATGCTTCCATAGCTGAGTTGAGTTTTCAGAATTAGGTTCTGTATCAAATCGTGTTGGTTTCAAATAACTTTCCATTTCAGCAAAAAATAATATAAAATTAAATTATGTAAAATTAATAAAAGAACTCACTTTTTTTTAAAGATGAATAAATTGTCATAAAAGAGAAAACCTTTACAAAATGAATCTAGGTTTTATTCATCTTAAAACTAGACATAACTGTTAGCATGAAAATAAACATTAAATTGTTATTGAGTATTGAACATATGATAACATAAGAACTAAACATATGATAAGCAAACAGTATTATGAATTTTCACCACAACCTCCATCCATTCAGTAATTTTGTAAACTAAACAATGTTTATACTTTCTTACAAATTGCAATCAAAGCAGCAGCTTTTAATTTGAACTTAAAAGCTTGAAATAAGTCTTATAAAACATGAACTTTCTTTAAATCAAAATACCAACTGTTAAATCATATATCTACAATCATAGGCTCAATTTATTTTATTTTATAATTTCTTTCTTCAATTTTATAGTTTTATTAATTACAAAATTTTCAATCATATCTTTCTGATTATTTTTAAGTTTGTAAAAGCCAATTCGCCTAAGAATCATCAATATATCCAATAAAGAAGGTATACAATATTAAATACTAGCTGGCCCGACCCGGCTTTGCACGGATAGACAAATCAACCTGATACTAATAATTAGCCCAAGTGTTTTAGTTCATTGTAAAAAAAAAAAAGTTCATTGTAGGCCTAACCTAAAATTATATTCAGTTTTTGATCCAAATCAGTTGTTGATCAAAATCAGCTGTTTTAAGCTTTTCATATGAACAGCTGTTTTTTGTGCCCCTGATAAAATGAAAAGAAATCTTTCTTCTTCTTCCTTAAGATTGACCTTCCATAAGATTAACATTGAAACTTTGAGGGCCATTGGGGCGTAGCCCTAATGTCCTAGGACTTCGGTAAATGGCCTAAAACCTTCCCAGGGTTAACCTGTGTTACTATGCAAAATTTCAAAGCAATCGGATGGACGGTTTGGTAACGCATAAAGGACAAACATACAAACGTACAGACGGACATACATTGAATTTTATATATATAGATAAACAAACAGACATTTTTATTGGACAATTGAATTTAAAGAAAATATTTGTAAACTTGTAAGATCATACTGAGAGCTAGTTGAATAAACAACAAACTGTAAAACATTGTGAACATTATCTTCAAATTCATTTCATAGTATTGGGAAAATTGTAATGTTTTCAAATTTGAAATGAAATTTTCAAATAAAAATTTTATACATTTCTTAAATACTAAACATTAATTGTTATAAATTGGCTCCGAACGTGAGGCCTTAACAAAATTTCACATCTCATTCATTAAAATTATTAATAGGCCTACTCCCTAAAACTTTTGTATGAAACAATTTTTGGTATGACCAACCCTTACTGCAAAATGAAAATAAACTAAATTATTACTCTCATAGCAGACACAATATCGCAAGCCTATTCTAAATAAGATTGTCAGTCTTCTAAATATTACAAAAATCTGTTGTCTGAAACTGTATTTATTTTAGTGCAAAACTTAACTCAAAGGATGAATACATTATTTTGTTTAGTGAATAGTTTATTATAGGAGAATATGGGAACTTTGAAATCGACTGATGTACAATTACATCAAGTACAAAATGATTATTACTTTATTTTTATCATTGTCATATCCTTACAAACACATCCAAGTTATTGCATTTTTCAATTTTTCATTGTTATTATTTAATAATATATGCATTCAAACTGTTTCACATGAAACAT
Organism: Philaenus spumarius; assembly: GCA_018207615.1. NCBI lineage: Eukaryota > Metazoa > Arthropoda > Insecta > Hemiptera > Aphrophoridae > Philaenus > Philaenus spumarius. The sequence goes on along the minus strand of JAGFPH010000281.1, from coordinate 601,731 downwards.
TATATTTACTACATCATACAAAATAATTATTTTTTGTTTTATAGTTGCCACATCTGTAATAGACTTAATCAACAAATAGTACATACTTTCAAGCATTTGATTTCTCCATTTAAAATGCACTGCTGTTCGTGGGATTCTCTTACTTTGTCAACTTGTTTCTGACGAGACTTTAGTAGACACCAAACAATATTGCTTAGTGATACTACAACATCAACGGAACCATCATTATCAGTTTTTAATCTATACTGAGGTATTGGATTAAATCCTAGTATAGCTACTTCCTGAAACATCAAACCAACTTCATTATCATGTGTACACAAACATTAGAAAACTATATATACAGAGTGTTCATAAAATCACTTTAAACCATTTTATTATTTTTGGTACTGAAAATAACTTAACAAAACTTAATATATATCTTGTGTTGCATAACAGAAAAAATTGTTTTAAATATCTGACCGTCTGTGATTTTTTGAGATGTAGGGGGGAAGGGTGTTTTACAATTTCAAATATAAAGGTAGGTCATGTAATAAACCAATGTAAAGCTCATTAAAAGATAAACAGAATGGCACAAACTAGAGCTTAATATCTTGCTTCATTTCAAAGTATTGGACAATCAAAGTCCTGGAAAATTATATTTTTACTATCATAGAGAGTCAAATATGTCAAAAAATGTGTCCTACTATCCAACACAAGATATATATAAAGTTTTGTTAACTTATTTTCAATAAAAATAATGACAGGGTTAAAGGGACTTTAACACTCATATATAATACAATATTACATTCACACATTGGAAAACTTCACCCATATATTAGAACATTATCTATAATATCTGGCTTTGCTTGATAAAACGTATACACAGCAAAACCCGGTCAACTCGGGTCAACCGAAACCCGGGTTAACCGAAATGCCTCCGAAAATCCAAAAATAATAACCCTATTATATGTACATTTAATTTTTTTTTTTTAATTGTAGAACCTTTTTCTACAACTTAAACATGTATTAGAAATTAAGAAAAAATCTGCCAATGTCAAACTTTGAATTCAGTTTTCTCAGTACTCGAAAAAGTTAGAAGAAATCCTTTGATGTCGGGCCGCCTATTTTCTCCCTCCTTAGAATCAAACCACAAAATAAACAAACTCCTGTACTGTATTTCTTTTCACATGTTTAGTTAGTGAGTCAAAGCCGGCTGATGTCCTTCTAGTGGAAAGATGGCGGGACATTGATGCTCAAAAACGTTTGGAGGGATGCAAGAAACAAAAAAAATTATTGAGTTTTTTGAATGAGTAATTCATATGTTACAAACTATTAAGTACAGTATACTGTATATTGATGTACCATAATCCTAAAAATGTAATTTTAACTTAAATAAAGAACCCAAGTGTAGCCTACAAAGAGATATTTGAATTTGTTTTACCTTCAAAACCTTTCAAAACTGAAGTGTTCATGGCTTAATCCGAAAAAATTGTTATCCGAAACACCCTCCCCCCCCTTTAAATCGGTTAACTGGAGTTTTACTGTATTAATGAACATTAACTTTTGAATGCTTTTACATTGTTGAATTTTATCATAGACTATTTCTTACAGTTCACTAAAAAACAAATATTTTGTACGGTGCATGAGTTTACAAATCAAAACAATGAATTTTTAGTATAAGATATACAAATAAATATTGAGACCTAAAGGTACACAGACTTTTTTGTAGACATATTTACTACCATCATTAACATGTCTAAGCAAACTTGCTTCTAAATATTTGACATTTCAATCACTGCTTAGATCTCTCTTGGTAATACATTCATGTTATTCAGAATAAAATCCATATTATATCATTAAAAGTTTCATCTCAATCAAATAAATAATATTAAAGTTAAAAGATTGTAAACCAACAAACTGTAGCTATATTTGTTTGAAGTGTTTTAATTAATTGTTCTTAATTATGAAGGGTTACAGAAACACTCGAGTAACCTACATCAAACTCAGTGAGCAATTTTATTAAGTAAGACACTCAAGCATGACTTGAATATTGTTTGTAAACACTTATGTTCTTTCGAATGATGTCCTCATTTTTTATTTTAGCCAAATGCATAGAACAGTAAATTTTGAAGACAACTCAATGTATAATCTGTAGATGATAAAAATCTTCTCAACAATTTCTTATTTTTAAGTAAGTCAACAGAAAATAATGTTTCTAGAAAATATATAATTTACTATTTTTGTAATTAACGAATAACAATTTAGATCATTATGAACAATTTCCAGTAAATTACAAAAGTAGCCTATACCTTCAAAATTTGATGCGCGCATCGTAACACAAAATGTTGATCTTGAATGTTGTCCTGGTATGCTCACCCTTAATGATTTACTAACTATAAAATGTGACAACCAAACAATTAAAACTAAATTTTAAATAAATAAATTTAACTTACTTCAGATAACTGTTCAAGTGCTTCAGAAATATTAGATTCAGAGCAAAAATCCATTACTGGTTTTTGTCAATTCTATTAGAAAAATTAGACGTATTAAATCCTAGAATTCAATATCTGAAAAAAAGTTAAATTAAATAAGTTTCCAAAACTAAATTGTGAAATATATTTACAATTTAAGAATTTAGTAAAAATAAAAAATCTCTACAAACATTATTAAAATATCAATTAAGAGAGACTTTTGACTGGAAACAAACAAACAAGTATTCAAATCAATAAGTTCAAAATAACCACACTGGAAAATAATAACTTAAATAGTTTATTTAATCAATGTAAATATCATGGTAATCTTATTATGTACGGTAATTCAATTTTTATCAAATTTAAAATTTAAAATGTATTGATCAATTGGTTGTTGATCTGTTGTATTGTTGGTTGTTGCAATTTTTTAATAATAAATCCCCAGGTATTGAGAAATGATACCAAACCTTTCCAAATAATTTTTAATACATTCAAAAGTTATTATCACAGTATGTATTTTAAACATATACTGTATTATATTATAAATGTATTCAACATATAATGTTATGAATAATATTTGAAACAAATTGAAAATGAAGAACTCTCAAATAATTATTTATAATAATTACATGCAAAATCCTACAAATTTACAAGTGAAATTAGTTTGTTAAAATATTTTTCTTTTTTTATATGTTGTGATGTAATATTGATTGAAAGAGAAACTTTAACGATGCATAAGAACAAAGTTCAATTAAATAATTGTTTTAACCAGGATTAGTTAACATTAAAAGCTGTTTATCCTCCAGGCAGGACACAAACCCCTGTGTGCTCCGCTCGCCCACCCCGTTGGAACAGCGGACAAACTCACTTCGCCTCGGATCAGAAGCAGCTCACACGGTAAAATTCTCGACACGGATTTGAACCAGGTACTTTTATGGTATTTTACGTTGTAATCAATTTTGGAGAAACCAGACGGGCTATAAAGTCGTGTAAATAATCAAATTGTACAGAATAATTTTCTATATTTATTTTTTTAGATAAAACCAAAATTGTTTGATTCTAATAAGAAAAATCTCCAAAAATTGTTACTTTTGGTAAAAAAACATGCTTCCGGTTGTTGTACTTTTTTGGCTAACTCGTTTGAGCGACTTAGAAGACTAATGTGCGTAAAAAGTTTTAACCAAATCGGACATAAAATGCGGCTGTTAGAGTGTGAACACAAATACATTTAAAAGTTTTAATAACACCCCTAAACGTGTTTGGGGGATTAGCCTATGATCATTGACTACTTCCGAGCTTAGGTCTCACCGTAAGAGTCACTGCAATAGCACATCTTGGTTTTGTTGGATCGTATAAGCTTAAATAAACTGGATACTCTACACAGCAAGTTAGTTTTGTATCTCATAACTTCTAAACTCAATCCTTTACAATTATATTAAATTAATACCGGTAGTAGAAAACCATGCAGCATGTATGAGTATCCTATAATGTTAATTGTTGTTAAAGAAACATAATAACATTAACAACAATAAAGAGAGTTTTAGCACAATAAAGAGGGCCTGGTTTAGCTTTTTCAAAGTCTGGTATGCCTCATAATAAGGACTCTCGCCATTGTATATTATTACATTCACCTAACCTCTCACCGTACTGATATATTGAACTTGTAAACTAAATTATGCTTTATAACCTTTATTTACACGTTATAATAATCTGTAAAAGTTGAAAACCTTTACTGTCTTCGTATGCCTAAATCACCTTGTTAGATCTAGTATGTAGTTAAAAATGTCTACGAATAATATTATGTTCGATAAAATCTGAAATTAGAAATGAATACAAACTAACAGATATGGGTGAAAAATATATAAACCTTTCTAAATAGATACCTACTACTAGGCTACAGTTATATTGAAATTGAAAGAATAATTTAAAAATTACAGTATTGCAGTGTACGTCACCTAACCTACAATGCCAATCATAGCCTATATCTATATATAAAAGATCCGGAACATAAACTAATTTAGACGCAAATTTACTATTCGACCCTTGGCTGACCTACGGCAACAGAAATGCAAGAATAATTAAAAAAAAGGCGTAAGTTTACTATTCTACCCTAGCCTAATATTTTTGCAGACAACGATGTTGTTTAAATTCTACTGTTAAATACAGGTAAACATACTGTGACTAAATACTATAAGTTAGGTTAGAACCTTTTAGGGTTTTTTAAAAATTATTATTCTTGCATTTCTGTTGCCGTAGGTAACCCGAGGGTCGAATAGTAAACTTGCGCAAAAAAAAAAAAAATAAATAGCCTAAAGTTCTAAATTATGGTCTTTAGTCATAGTATGTTAACCTGTAGGCCTATTCAAAATTTAACAGTAGAATGGAAAACAACGTCGTCGTCTGCAAAAATATTAGCTGAGGGTTGAATACTAAATTTATGCCCTAATTTACAGTTAAGGGTAACAGTATGTCTTCAGTTTGTAAATATAATAGGCTATAAATAGGTTGCTACTTAACTTTCCTAAAAAATGTCATCTCCACAGGTTGGCTAAGCCTTTACTGTAAATTTGTCAGAATAGCCTAATTCATTGATAATCTATTTTATCAGAATAAATATTTGCATAAAAATCCCTGTATTATCTACTGAAACTTAGTTCTTTGATAATTTTCAAATATATAAAATTACGTATGGATAAACCAACAAAAACTAATAATTACCAAAAATGTTTCTTCCTTATCAGGTTTCCGCTGGACAACTTTAAAAATAAATGCTTGTTTATAAAATATTCAAGATTATGGCTAAAGTCTGGAGAACTGGAGTTATAAAGTAGTCTAGCATTCTAGCAGAAATAAAAAACATTTTAGAATTCGGTAGTAATGGCGGGAGATTTTAAACAACTAGCTTTTTCATTGTGCATTTGGACAATATGTTGCGATATAATATGAATATTTGAAGTTATAAAGTTAAAATTACTTAAGCTCTAGAAAATTGATATTAGAAAAATGTATGGAGTAAAATTCAAAAATCCACAAAATTATTCTTGATATATAGCTGATATTTGTCAAAGAACTTTTATAAAATAGTTTACAGTGTAATACGGGCCTTAGCCCGCTACACAGCTATGGGCATAGTTAAAGCCTGAAAATTCTGTTAAAAGATCGAGAAGGATACTCTGGCACTACACCGTACCTTGACAATATGACGTATGACGGCCGTGTCTCTGGAACCTCGGGTTCGTCTCATTCGTCTCTCTAGAATTACACCTGCCCGCCAACACCTGATCGACTCTTCTAGTCTGTTGCTTCAGTCTTTAACATAATACTGTATGTTAAAGCAACTGGTTGCAAAAAAATATGTATCAAATTTATATCAAAGCCCACTAAAGAATCAGGGCTGTATAACAAGGGCTAAACCATTTCTTTGATCTCGGCACTGCACCACCAGTTTCACTCTGACGTCACTGTGCTGATAAAGGCCCATTCACACACACCAGTCACGTCACCGTCACGGCGCGTCACAGTCAGGGGGCGTCATCGGCTCGTCCGGCGGGACACAGTCAGCTACAGTCACACACAACAGTCTCGTCATCGTCTGTGCGCCGTCATTGTGTCAGTGGTCAGGTCTGTGATTGCAATGGAAAGTTTTACCGAAGAAGAGCTCGCTGGAAATTCATTTAACACCATTTTTGTTGTTTAGAGTAAACAAACGTTCCTGTGGTCAACAATGAAAGAGAATTTATTAAGAAAATGGAAATTAAATCAAACTTTATAGTTGAAAATAACATGTTTGGCTTCACTAAAACTGTTAGCTTTTTAACATTAAGCGACTCCTGCGAATCACCATAATCGGTGATACCTTAAATACTTAAATACCTTTTTAAGTGAACGGCCCGAAAACATATTTAAAAAATGTATACATGTTGATTAATAAAGTCAGTACTTACCATCTACATTCATTTCTGCTCCAATCTTTACCCAAATTTCGTTCTTGGCACTAGTATCCATGTACTTCGGGTCCGAAAAATCGTATAGAACAACGTGTTGACGAACACACTCGATTAATTTTTCGTCATTCATTTTGTGATTGATAAAGTACAAAATGCAACGTAAAACCAATGTGAAACTGCACCGTCAGCCGGCCGAACTTTTGGAAAATATCGGCGATGAGGAAGTTTGACAATGACTGCCGGACGCCGGTGCACTGACTGGCGGCCTGCGCCGGGACTGCGACTGTTCAGTGTAGACAGCGCCACGGGAAACGCATTACAGAATACTTTTTGACGGTGACGTGCCCTGACGATGACGCGCCGTGACGGTGACGTGACTGGTGTGTGTGAATGGGCCTTAATTGAGAAGACTAGAGCAGCGGACTCCTTGTGCGCGCTGTCGTTTACTCGCTGTTGTAACTCGACGGAAAAGCTTCAGTAAAATAAAACTTACATATTCTTAATCTACATAAAGTACGGATTCTAAGAGTATAAAAAACTTTTATTTTAACAGGTATTTCTAATTTTAATAATTAAAAATATTTGAGAATTATCACAGACTGACATGGAAAAGTTACTAAGCGAAATTTTTTTTTATTTTTGCCTTACAAACAAACTTCCAGCGGGAAAGTTGTAGCCAAGGAGTTGACCTAAACTTTTCAATTCACCGATTTGTGATAAAATGATTACATCAATATGAAATAGTTTTTAAATGAGCGCGAGGCGGTGACGCGTCGCCACTCCCGGTATACTGTTGTTTGATACTGGAATAATTTACATCCTTTTCCATTACCTTTATGTACATATTGTTATTTTAAGGTAATATAGTAAATCACTTGTCCCCAGGTAATTATGCCAGCTAGAAAAAAGTAAGCATTTTATTTTAACATAAACTAATTATAATTTATAATTAAATTTGATATTATTGAAGTGGACACAAAAAGTTAAGTTGGAGGTTAACGTTTAAAAAATAGTATCATTATTACGTACATTCAAAGAAATAAAATTAGAATCAATGATGGAAAAAGAAAATCGTAATTACGTAAAAAGATTACAGACAGACATTTTGTAAAAACCACTTTTTTGGACTCAGGGGGTCCCAAAATGGATGTCTCCAATTTCCACAAAAATCTTAACATCGATTTTTTTTTCGATCACTAGCATACTTTCTCTTTACTATTATAAAAGTAAGAACGTAAAACATTACCAAAGCAAATTTGGCAACACAGTATTTTTCAACACAGGTGGTAAACAAAAACAGGTGGTGGAAGTGGAGCTTTTACTTACTTGATTTCCTAAAAAGTGAAGTAATTTAAATACAATACTTGAAACATTTTAGGAAAAGTTTTAGTCAATCTATAAAAAAATAAGTAAATGATATAACTATTAAATCCAGTTGGTCAGCATGCAATCACAAGATATATCCCAACAACTAAATGTAAGTTATTGATAAAATAAAACTTACCATACATAAAATATAATAATGTAACTTAATGTTAAAACTAGTAGGCTACTGCAATTAAAATAGCTATTGTGATATAATTTTACAACTTAATATTTTTGCCTGGCCTGGAATAAATGGCAGTACTTAGGCTTATTAAATTATATTTTGAGGTTAGGTCTAACCTAACAAATTAGGAAATTGCATTTAGATTAATGGCCGGTTCTACAATATCCCGATAGTTACCCGGCGAATAAATTTAATCTATTGAGAAATCTAGCCGACAAGTAAGCCTATATTATGTTCTACAATTTGTTTTAAATCTTTCTGATAACTGCCAACAACTTATCTGTTAGACGTAACAATTTATTTACATGTAGGCCTAGGTTGGTACACTTTGTCAATTGTGAATGGTGGAAAATACAGCCGACAAGTATGCCTATATTATTGTATTCTACAATTGGTGACGTAAGTTTACTATTCGACCCTAGCCTAATATTTTTGCAGACAATGACGTTGTTTTACATTCTACTGTTAAATGTTGAATACAGGTAAACATACTGTGACTAAATACTACAGGTTAGAACCTCTTAGGTTTTTTTTATTATTATTCTTACATTTCTGTTGCCTTAGGTTAGCCTAGGGTCGAATAGTAACCTTTCGCCCAATTGGTTTTAATCTTTCCGAAAACTGCCAACAACTTTGTTAGACTTAACAATTTTACTTGTAGGTTGACACACTTCTTGTCAATTGTGAGTGTTGGAAATAAGGTTAAGAACGCTCCTTAGTGACTGAATACTAATTGAAAATATAACAATTTACTTTTACTTTTTTTTGCAAAATTATATTCTCCTTTTATTTATTGAGCTCCACGTTGTGGATGCCAATTTACAACACTACTTTTATTACAAAAATGCCCCACTTGTTGGGCGTCAATTTATTTCTATATCACTTTTGTTAATTACTGTTCATGAGCTAAATAGATTGATAAATGATGGAATTCAAAACACAAGTTTACAATTTTAAGAAATTATTTAATTGAGAAATTGAAAATTGAAAATATATATACAGTTTATACACAAAATAGGTTAGCTCAAATCAAATGTTTGTTATAAATTCTCTTATAACACTCTTAATCTCGGGGGGGTTAGTGCCGACTCTTCCCAATATTATTATGAAACAAATTAATTATTAAAGAATGTTCTTGAAAATAAAATATTAAATTGAAAAAGGGGAAATGAAAATAGTACAATCGGTAAAGTGTAAGTGTATGTAGGTGTATGAATGAAAGTTATAGAGAGGTTAAATTTATAATAATTGTCCAAAAATTCTTCTTATAGATATTTTTACAATGTCTTTCAAATTTTGCAATGTTCAAGTTCTTACTAAATGAATAGTTTGAGATGTAGCATTAATCGTCTAAGTGAATATATGGATAGGTCTCACCCAGTTTATATATAACGTCTTCTTCTTATTAATTTTATTATAAATGATTATTATTAATTACTTCACTTCACTTTTATAAAAGACAAGTTATTTGTTTAACGTTGATAAAGTATTAACACTGGAAAATCTTCGCTTTGGATCGTCTACTGGAGAGCTCTGGTCATACGTCTGCCTTCTTGGGCATCTATTCAACAATTAAATTGCCTGGAATCCAAACTGGCTTGCTTTGGGCCTTCAGGAAATGGTACATAAGGCCTGGTGAATTTCGTATCTTCTGGGGTTTTGATTGTTGTGTAAGAAAGTGTATTTTAAAATGTTGTGTGTTTATTCGATGTCGTTTTAATTAAATTTTGAAATAATTTAGTTTTACAAATAATATTGAATGATAAAATTAAAAAGAAATTGATTAAATAAGAGATTACATGAAAATACCAAAAATAGCTCCTTGTACAAATTATTCTCTAACATCTACTATTTACAACTAAAACTATACATTTGGCTTTTTGAAATTAGGTTTCCGCGGTGATAGCGATCACGTGACTGTGGGCGGGGCTTGATAAACATGGCCTACGCATATTTGGCTTTAGCCGGCGTTTCGTTGACTTTCGGAGAATTATTATGGCTCAACGGTATTTCCTTTGAGAGTTTACCAAAGACATTTTAGACGTAGAATCTTTCGTTCTATCTGATGGTGTTGTTCTTTTTTTAATTTAAAATTTGTTTTTTTTGGATCGATGATTATAATTCTGATGTGGCCTAGATTTTAGTACGTATACCGGTCTAGTTTCAAATGGATTTAAAAAGTAAATTTCGGTCGATTGCTTGGTGATTGATTTAATCTTATAATTTGGATGGATTGGTTGGTTAATTGAGATGAATTTTGATATGGGAAAGATAGGGGTACGAGGTCGAGAAATATTATTAATTATGTAAAATGTTATCGAAAGTCGGGTGTTTAAAATATTGTGGATTTATTGTTTACGACCCTGTCCGCTAGATGTCGTAGTTCATATTGTTTATGAATGGTTTTAGATTATCAGTTTTCTGTCTCTCTCGCACTCATGCGTGTTTAGTTAAAATGCAGTGATGTATTATTCTTTTGATTGATTGATATTTTTATGATATATTTTGAATTGTTACCAAAAGGCATAAAAGGCAATAAAAAACTCTTGCTAATGCCTGAAAAATCTTTAGCATTTGCAATGAAACAATCAAAAACATACAATCCTTAAAACCTTTACCAAAAGTGGAATGGGCTTGCACGATTTGTAGAATAAGTAGCCTACACAAGAAAAATAATTATAGTGACTGAAGGTGTTGTTTTTATTTATCAAAGTGAAAATTTTAACTAAATTACAAGTGAAAAAACATGGACCAAGACCGGGATTTGAACCTAGGACCTTTGCCTTTCCGGGGCAACACTCTAGCACTGAGTTATCCTGATCCCTGATATTGGTCGATATGTTATCTCACTTGTACGGTTTTATTGCATTTATGAATTAATAGACTGAATACCTCGCATGCGACATTGAAAACAATCTCAATTCTTTTTGCAGCCTACAGTGGTGTTATTTATTTACAAATCCCGGTCTTGGTCCATGTTTTTTCACTTGTAATTTTTAGTTAATTTAACCCTTGTTGAGGAAGCGTGTAAGCAGGTAATTTATTACAAAATAAAAATAATAAATGAAAATTTTAATTGACTAGTTAAATTAATTTTAATTAAAACTTATTACATGTATGATTACTAACTTAAGTAAAGTTGTACATTATTATTTATTGTTGGTAGTTTACATATTTTATTTTTAGGTTATTTTTCTCCAATAATTTCTACAAGAAATCTATTTCTTTTGTTAACCTAAAACGTTTAAAAAATAGCTTACTTTATTGTTCCAATAATCAAAATATTAAACACTTTCTCTATGACTTTATTATTTCTAAAATGGAAAATCATTTGAACAACTATTATTTCTTCATCAAAAAATCTTCATAAATAACCATAGGCCTAGTTTACAGTCAGCATATAAACAGTTCTAAACTATTCTGTATTTCTATCTTGTGGATAACTTGTTATCGAGTGCTTCAAGTGGCCGATAACTTTTTCGTTAGGATAGTTTAGTTTATTCTGCTGACAAGGGCTATCGGAAGTTGGTAGAACACCTTCCTTTCATTTTTCGGAATAATAGCTTTATCTGGAGCTTGTCGGACACTTGTCTGGAGATTATAAAACTCCCCCTCAGATGGCTTCATCTCCCACCAGATATCTAGGAGCGGATGATTACAAAATAATATACCCAATTTAAAAACATAAGCTGATCCTTCTACTGGAAAGGTTATTGTTATGCATTGACAGTAAAATAAGTCATAAAAGTTTAGATGTCTTGGCAAAACCCTATGTTTTTAGTTCTGCATTTATAACTAGTACACTACATTTTCCCACTTGCCTTGTACTTCATTTTGTTCCTTGTGGAATACTTAGTTTTTAGTTATAATTTTATGTGTTAGATGTTTTTATCGCAAGATATAATAAGACAAAGCTTATTGAATAGTATACTTTGTAGGTAATGTAAATTTGAATCTAAAACTTTGTTTATTTAGAAGTTTAGCTTAAAGTAGGCCTAATAGATTTTATAGCAATTTCAATCCTATATCTTAATATGGTATTATTATTTTCAGCATCAGAGAGTACGTCAAATTTTAAGTGACCATATTCCAGATGAGGAAGCTAAATTATTGTGTAATGGCAGGTTAGTTATTTTAAATCTTAGTTTTGTAACAAATTTAGAAGCATAGCCTATAGGTCTATAATAGTTGTACGGTATCTTCAAAATCCAAGTATAGGCTATTATAGCTATACAGTAATTGCTGCATTGTAACAGTTATTCACTTAAGTACAATAATTATTAATTATTATAGTCAGTTCTGCAATGATTTGTAATAAAATTACACAGTAAAATTTTTTTTTAAAAAAGCTTTAACAATAAAATATAAAATGTAGGTACTGAAAAGGAAAAATTAAGTTTTTGCTAAAATAAATTTAGGCTGAAAATAATAATTTTATAAAATAGGCCTATTTCATAAAATGGTACCTCAGTTTTAATATCTTTACTAACCCTTTGAGTGCCGCGGCCGTTTCGCCATGTCATATGCATAAAGTAGTTTCGGACGGGTGAATAAACTAATTGTGTCACACATAAACCTTCAGTCCATTCGAAATAAACTTGGTCAACTTGAGATTGTCCTTGACAGTAAACCTGCAGACATTTTGTGTATAAACGAACACTGGCTAGCAGAAGAGGAGATTCCCTTCTATGTACCGACTGGTTTCTCCCCAGCGAGTTTTTACTGCAGAGCGGCTCCATGGACTCATGGTGGAGCCGCCATTTATGTAAAAAATAATATTAAGTTTGAAAAAATTGATATAACTAAGATGAGTGTAAACTTCTTATGTGAGGCTGCTGCTGTCAAGGTATCTGACTTTGACCTTGTTATTGTCTCAGTATATCGTACACCCAGCTCAAATGTAGAGCTCTTCTTCCAAAATCTAGAAAAACTATTAAATTATTTAATGGGGATTAAATTTAGATACTTTGTACTTGCGGGGGATTTCAATGTGGATGTTCTGGACAAGAAGAAGTCTGAATCTCTGGATTTCTTAAATTTGCTTAGATCACTAGACTTATATTGTACAAATAACAAACCAACCAGAAATGAAGCATGTTTGGATAACTTAGCAACTAACATACGATCTGAATGTTATAACTGCTCTCTTTTAGATCAAGATATCCTTTCAGATCATGCTGGTGTATGGACTGAATTTGAATTAGAGCTTGTGAACAGTGTGAAACTTGACAGCAGTAAGTCAGATAATATTATTACAAAGCGTCTGACCACATTACCTAGATTGGATAGTTTTAAGATTAGCTTGTCATGTTTGGATTGGTCACAGTTGTTTAGTATTGGTAATGTAAACAAAGCTTTTGAGTATTTTCTTTGTATTTTAATATTTTACTTTGATTTAAATTGTCCTTTGTTGAATGTCAGAGACAGACCTAAGAACGTTAAGTGTAATGGTAATAGAAAATGGTTTACCCCACACATAGCATCTATGCGTGATATACTCTTGATTTTGTTTGATAAGTGGAAGCTCAGTGGTGACCTCAAGGACAGAGAAAAATTCAAAACATTTAAAAAGGTATATAACAAGGCCATTAGGGATGCTAAAATTGCTGCAAATGATGTCATTATAAATAACTCTAACAATAAGTGTAAAGCTGCCTGGCGTATCGTCAAAGCAGAATCTTCCAGTAAACCAACTAATTTGTCGGTGCCTGTAGATGTGGATACATTGAATAATTATTTTGCAAATGTCTCTGTGAATATTGGTATTGGTAAGGATATTTCAAATGACACTAATTATATTGAGCTTTTGACTAACTTTAAAAAACCAACATGTCTTCCAAATAGAAATTTTATGTGGAAAGAAGTAGAACCTAAGACTATACTTGATCTTGTTAATAGGTTTAGTTCATCTCATGCAGGAGATGTTTATGATTTATCAAATTCTATCATGAAGCACATTGTAGGTGTGATATTGTTGCCATTAACATATTTAATTAATTTGGTTTTAACTGATGGAACTTTTCCTGATTGTCTAAAGTTAACAAAAATAATTCCTATCTATAAGAAGGGAAATAGAAATCTTCCTGAGAGTTATAGACCTATCGCTTTAGTTCCTATACTGAGTAAGATAATAGAATCATGTATTTTTGTTCAGCTATATGACTACTTTATAGACAATAATTTGCTATATGAGCACCAATATGGTTTTAGGCCTAAGTATTCAACTTCCATGGCTGTTGAGACTATTGTTAGTCACTTATTATCATCATTTGAGAATAGACTTGTTACTGGTATGTGCCTGATTGATTTAAGCAAAGCCTTCGATTGTATATCACACAGAAAGTTGTGTGGTAAGCTTGGATACTATGGCATAAAACACATAGAATTAAAATTAATAGAGTCATATCTAAGCAATAGGAAGCAAATGGTTGTAAGCAATAATGATGTGTCTGGTTGTGAAGATGTAATCTCGGGAGTGCCACAAGGTTCTGTTTTGGGACCTTTCCTTTTTTTAATCTTTGTCAATGATTTTGGCTGTAACATCCCCGCCATGTCAGTCTTATATGCCGATGACACAACATTAATGTGTTCTCATGAAGATTGTGTTGTGACAAATGCTTTACTAAAACATTCTGTGGAAAGAGCTAAAACCTGGTTTGATGCAAATTGCTTAAAGATAAATGATAGCAAGACCGAGTATATACTGTTTTCACTCAGAAGTGGAGTTATAGATGATGGTGATGTAAAACATGTAAAACTTTTGGGTTTGTACTTGGATAAAAAGCTTACCTGGCAACCACATATAAATGCTTTATGTAAAAAACTTTCGAGGGTATTATTTTTAATGAGAAAACTTAAGTTGGTTTTCAGTTTTGATGTTCTGCTGATGACTTATTTTGGCTTGTTTCATTCACTGCTGATGTATGGTATTAGGTTGTGGGGTAATTCCAGTCTCACTTTCAAAGTTTTTCTATTACAAAAAAAAAGCTGTAAGAATATTGGCAGGTTTATCAGATAGAGAGTCTTGTAGAGCTAGTTTCTCTAAATTACAGATTTTGACATTGCCCTCTTTATATATTTATTCGAATTTGATTTATGTTAATCAGAATATTTCACAGTTTGTTAAACACAGCTCAAGACATAGCTATAACACTAGAAATAAACAGGATTTGGTTGCCCCTCTTAACAGGCTTGTGAGATCATATAAAGGCCACAGTTTTCAACAAATTAAGTTATATAATAAGCTGCCAGGTACTATACAATCTTTGACTGAAAAGAATTTTAAAAAGTGTATATCTGACTTCCTGAAACAAAGCACCTACTATTCATTAGAGGAATATATGAATTCTGATTTAAATAAATAAATGTTAAATTTTAAGAAATGATAAATTTTAAGAACTGTTAAATTTTAAGAAATATGTTAAATTTTAAGAAATGTCAAATTTTAAGAATTTAAATTTAATGGACTATTGCTAATTACATTGTAAACAAATGTTTAAAAGCAAAATAAATCTATTCTATTCTATTCTATTCTATTCTAAAGTGCCGGACCAAAACCAACACTTTTGCAAGCGTCTGGGGAAAAAATCATAAAAAAAAACTATTCAACCAATTTGGATAATTTTTTTTATTTCGTTGGTAATAGTTTGAAGAACAAAATACATGTAAAAATGTAGTTCTAAATTAATATACATACAAAATTATGTTGCATAAACAAAAATGATTTTTTTTTAATTTCAAGTTTGAAGTGAAATTTGGTGTATTCAGTATTTTTTTGCGTTATACCACAAGAAAGAACATGAAAAATACATCAAAAAACATATATAATATATTATGTTATAGTGAAATTTGCCATAATTACACAATACAAACATAACACTGTCAGCAGTTGGCGCCAATCAGCTGTCTACGCTGTCTACGTATTGTGTCACTTTGTCAAAGAAATAAAAAAAACAGTATCAATCGATAGTTTGACTCATGTAGAATACCGTGAACCGAATAATCGATTACAATGATAACATAATGTATGAAATTAGTATAAAATATGGATCGTCTACTGGGTAGACGCTGGCACTTGATGCGCATTTTATATCGTCTACTATGTAGACGCTACGGCACTCAAAGGGTTAAAATAAATTTTGACTCACATTAATATTTTAATGTGAAAAATAAGAAAAAATATTTACAGTTCAAAGTTTCTAAAAGTCACTATTTTCAAACGCACCTCTAATATTACTTGGATTGCTAAGTTCACTCATAATTACTTCAAAAATCAATAAATATTTACAAAAACAAATAAAAATAAACTGATCTAAACTGAAACTAAAAATGAATAACAACTAGTGGATAAACAAACAAAATCCGAGTTCCGAGCGTCTATCTACGCGTAGGTTACTACACGAATAGATAGTTGATTTGACAATTCTGTCGAAGGTTTGTTTGAGTCGAAATCGCTATGAAACTCTGAACTATAATAAAGTGACTCTTTCCAAACACAGCCATACATAGAAGTATCCGATTGTAAAAATAGCGGCGTCGTACATATTTACAAAATGTGTTGCGCAAACATCGCATTTACGACGTTAGCACTGTATGCGATTTCATATGCGACGTTAGCACTTGGATGGTTAAAGAATACAACTGACGACCGCAATACACAAGACAACTATATGCATCAAAAGTCCACTGACCATGACGACACTGAGCATTAACTTTACACTTCATGAGTTTAGGTATCAATAGGTAACTTCTTCTCTTAAACCCAACAAATTATTGCATTCTGCAGATTTCCTATTTTAGGTTTCTACTTTCAAATTTAGGATATGCTTAAGATGTGAAATTTAATACTACATTTTCTTACAAATTGAAAATTTCTTTCCAGTAGTAATGCAGTTTGAATGTAATTATTCTATTTATTTAAAAGTTACCTATAGATTTTTAGGAGCACTTTATGTTTTTTCCACAAAGTTTTAGTATTAACCATAAAAGAGTATTCTATAAAAAAGTAATAGTACTTGTATTTAATTAACTAAGTTGATATAACAAAAGGAGTACTAAAAATTCTTTTTATATTTTTATTATTATTACACTTTGTGTATAAACTGTGATGATAATACCCTACTTATTTATGTTCAGGTTAACATGTATGATTTGCCAACATCGGCCAATATTTGATTGTGTTAAAACCCTATCTCAGCATCGAACGGGAAAGAAACATCTTGCTGGTTAGTATATCTAATATCAACTTGTGTTTAAGGCTAAACATCCCTGAAAAAGTTGTGTTTTTGGCCCGATAGATGGCAGCACCTCTGTGGCAATTTTGTACTACGAATAATTTCCGTAATTATTATCTGATTTTTGTTTTGTAAGTTATTTTGTAAATGATATGAATAAAACATTAACGCTATTGAGATGATTTTAAAAAAAATTTATTTATAAAAATGTTTTATACAGATTTTTTTTTGCTGTAATATTTTGTTTAAATCGCAGGTAGTCATTTTGTAAACACAAATTTTAAAAGAATTTTGCCGTTTTCAGATATTAACTCGGTCAAATGGTCGTATCGGAATCGTTTTTTAAAGATATTATCATTATTTCTCTCACGCTCCGGTCCCCTCCCCCGCCGCGTAGCGCACCATCACCCCCTCCAGCACAGCCCAGCCAGCCG
Organism: Philaenus spumarius; assembly: GCA_018207615.1. Taxonomy (NCBI): domain Eukaryota; kingdom Metazoa; phylum Arthropoda; class Insecta; order Hemiptera; family Aphrophoridae; genus Philaenus; species Philaenus spumarius. Next base: position 584,118 of record JAGFPH010000281.1, on the reverse strand, counting down.
CTCTGCCCGGCCCTGCAACTGTATGCAACTTATGAAGTTCCAAATTGTTAATTCTAGAATTTGATTTAGCGATTATTTTGTTTTTATTTAAAGTTTTAGGCCTATTCTATTAATTCTTGATAGGGGCATATATAAGACTGATCTTTAGTAAGTCTAATTCATAATAGGCCCTAAGGCATGGTATAAAAAGTACTGAACTATATCCATGTAATGTATTAAGTATTGTAACAATCCAAAATATATTTAAATATATAGATAGGAAATTAATTAATTAATTAAAAAGAAAGAATAGGCGTATTACAGATTTGATATAGAAGAAGTGTTTTAATTTAATATGTTAAACTAACTACTTATTATTGTCTTTGTAAATGTATTTTAACGAAATTTACAGGAATATACAAAATTTTAATCATATCATACTTCATCTCATTTTAATTCATACACATAATTATATGGTAAAAGTCAAGAAGGAAAGAGTAAAAATATATGTTTAAAAAAAAAGAAGAAATTTTCAGAACAACAAAGAAAGCCTATTGTGAAGAAAGATTAATTAATTAATTAACAAAAAGATATTGAAGAAAAGAAACGAATTTATATTGGTAAAATTTTTAGATGAAACTGTATATAATTAAATGTTTGATTAATTTAACATTGAATACTACTGTCAATAAAAAAGTTTCATATATCTAGGCCTAAACGAATGTTAAATATTGAGAAGACTATAATTGGTAAGAATGTTCTAATTTATAACCTCATTTCAATTTTGTTATATTTGTTCTCCGAACTGCCAAGAACCGAAACTTTTATATTATAAATAAACTGATAATGCTTTTTTTATGTGTATAATAATTTATGTGGGGACAATTGAACTTGGTGCTTCGATATAGACTTGTGCTCATTCTATCCACATTACCATTTATCATATAATAATTTTCATTCGTCCTTTGTTTATCCTAAAATCACTTCTTGTTTTGAATATTATTTTATTATATATATATTTCTTTTATGTTAAATTTTTTTCTTGGAAAAAGACGGCACCAAACCCCTCCCCGAAGTTAATTTATCTTTGTGTTCCATTCTATTTTTATAAAATTTTCCAACTTTCATAATTTGTTTTAAATTTGTGTTACTTGTATTCACCAAATATTCTGAAATAAAATATAATTTGAGTTTGTATCAAAATATCATACCTTATTTTCTTAGAAAATATTAACAAATTAGTAGCAACAAATAAAATAGTGAGTTATTACAGTATATATTTGTTAAATATAAGTTGTTTTATGAAATATAAGTTTTTATTTCTTATAGTGATCAAAGAAACCTCAATTATACTTCTTGTTGTTATTTGACACCTTATTATTATATAATATATGTTAAAAATCTTAATTTTAGCAACTGCGTAACACCCGTTACATTTTAATGTAACACCCGTTACACAAGATTTAATTTTATGTTTAAAAAAATTGAATGCCAATATCAATTTGAATTACAGTTCCATTACATACATTTACTGTGGAATAACTCATATTTTTTTCAAAATTTTACAGTTTTAAAATTTACAGAGTTTTAAGAACATTTACATGAAGTTCAACTTCACTACCGGTATCCATTTTCAGTAACACTCGTTACACTCCTTTTTTCTATATTTATATTCGTTAACATTTACTAAAAGTCATTATTATACATTCCCTCTTTACGAAGCGTTTATCAGGGTGTTATTTAAACAAGAATCTTATCCAGAAGAACCAAATTAATTATGTTTATATAATACTGTACTAATATTAACCTCCGAGATTTAGCAGCGAGCAGAGCTAGAGGCACTCTGCGCTTCTTCCTCTTCGTTGAAAGCCGAAGTTGCTTTTTAGATTTTGTTGTTCCTCGGCGATCCATTGAGAAAACAAATGTTAAACGAAATAACGTTCTCAATAACAATAATTACAAGACGACGCAATAGTACAACAAAGAAGAATCGCGAGAGAGCACATGGATGGAAGCGCGGGAAACCGTCATCCAACTGTATACAAGCAACATCTGAGACGCGTGGTGGGGGGATAGGTCGCGCGAGTGAGTCACAGCGGCACTGCACCTGCTTCGTGTCACTCTCGCGTTTGTTCTCATTGCTGTAAATGTATAAACAACGATACCGACTAAACCAGCCAGGCGATTTTAAAAATTAAAAGTGTAAAATTAATTAAAAATTATTGTCTTCAAAATGACTACCTGCGATTTGCATTTGTCGTTTTGTAACACAATTATTTTATTATTATTTTTTAAACCAGCAACTTAATTAAAATTTAGCTTCTTTGGCGTGAATTCTAATCTTATTCCGTTCACAAATCAGTTTTGCAAATGAACATCGGACGAAAATTCCACCAATAAACACCAATACAAAATGACTCCATTTTGGTGCTGCGCCGAGGTGGCAGAATTTGGAACTAATCCTGGGATGTTTAGCCTTAACAAGGATTTCCATTGTGGAAACTCCAGTTTTGCCAAAGCTAGAATTATTTTCTCTTCTATTGGATCAGAAAAAACTTATCCATTTCTCAGGCAAATTCACCTCTTAAGTTTTTTCTATTTTAATAGCTTTTTAGACTTTATCAACATTTATAGCTCTTTGAATTTAAGGTACTTATGTATTATACTGAGGCCACTATTTTTAGACTTTTTTATTACATACTATTTTTTAGTAACCTAGCAACTAAATACGGTACACTGTGACTAAATACTATAGGTTAGAACTTTAGGCTATTTTTTTATTATTCTTGCATTTCTGTTGTTTACTAAAACAATACCTAACCTAGCAACGTTTAAAAAAATAGTGGCCTCCGTATAATACGTAAGTACCGAATTTAATTATATTAATATTAGGTTACGTACCTTTATAAACCATCGACAGTTCTTCACTTTTATGGTGACTACCGGTTTCGGAGTTCACTCACTCCATTAACGAGTCAAATATTAAAAGAAACAAAAAACAACTAAAACACAGACACGAAAAAGTCACATTATAAATACACACGAACACTAAAACATAATTATACGAGTATGCTGGCCAGCAATCGAGTCACAACTCTTTTCTATAAATTCTATAAATGAAATCATCTCAAGTAAAACAACGGTTGACCAGACATCAGAAACAACTACTAACACCGTCACTACTGAACAAATAAAATCGTCAGATAATGAAAATCATACACTAACTGAATCATCAACAAAAATGATGGACATACATTTAAGTAGTATGACTACAAATAAAGATTATAAGCACAACCAAACTAAAGAGAACGCACATCTTTCCACTGTAACTGAAGTTTCATTTGCAAAAACAACAATAGATAATAAAACCTATGCTTTTATAGTTAAAAACCAATCTGATTCAGAGAGGAACATAATTAATTTTCAAAATGTTGTTCCTGAAGAAAATAAAAATGTAATTAATGAAGTAGATACCAAACCTACAACCATAAACAATAACTTTACATTGAGTCATACAACAGACAATACAAAATATAGAGAAACTTTACCAAGCAATACCAGTGCAACAGTTTTTCCAGAAAATATAAAAGAAATTAAAAGTACTACAGCAATTCTTACAAATACAACTTTAAAACAAGATTTCACATCGTCTTCAGACAAGTCTCCTTCTCACATACCGGTAATGAGTTGTGACTCGATTGCTGGCCAGCATACTCGTATAATTATGTTTTAGTGTTCGTGTGTATTTATAATGTGACTTTTTCGTGTCTGTGTTTTAGTTGTTTTTTGTTTCTTTTAATATTTGACTCGTTAATGGAGTGAGTGAACTCCGAAACCGGTAGTCACCATAAAAGTGAAGAACTGTCGATGGTTTATAAAGGTACGTAACCTAATATTAATATTACAGTTCAGGAGGCATATATCATGAATAAATTAATTATATTTCTAATTTACTACCTACCGTACCGGTACTTAAAAGCTTAACTTAGGCCTATAAGTTAGGCTAATTGAACTTATTTTTTGAAATATTAGCATTAATTTTTACTAATTTTAATATAGGCCTAACAGTAATTTGGGATTGCATTTTAAAGTTATAAAAGAAATTCTATTCAAATTATACATTTTTGCCTGAAACATTTCATAATTTAAAAATGAAAATAATCCAATACTTGCCCCAACACAGATTCGCGGAAACTTCGGTAAAACATCGTCAAACTTAAATTTTAGCAAGATTGATTGCTGAATAACAATCTGAAACGATCTGATTGGTTAAAATATTCCGCGGAGTCAGTTTAACTTTCAAAATGAATAGATGTAAAAATATCTGTTTTACTTTCAGAAAAGGAATTATTTTCTAATTTAAACGTTATAAATAAATAGTCCATAATATATCTAAATAATTCATAACTGTCCTATAATTTTAAGCAAAACCACTGTTAAAATTAGAAATATCAAAACCCAAACGTTTATATTTTAAGTGCAAAATATAATACATGGTGAAGTAAAATGAACAAATTCGTCATTTCTAAAGAAAACATAATATGTTTTTAACAAATTGAAAATGGTATTATTGATGATGAAGACCTAGGCTTTGGTCGAGTAAAGTTAAACACAGACGTCCCTCCGTTCTATTGAAAATGGAAATACCTTAACTTACCCAGAATTATAACGAAACATAATAATAGAAATCCCAGTGACATATGTTAAGAAATTTTTTAAGACAGTGGACAAAATTTAACCAACAGATAAGAAATCAAACGTATTTGGTGAGATCTGACCTTTTTTATACATTAGTCTACCTTGCTCTAAGATAGGCCTACTTTTAGACTAGAAAGTTTTAGATTTTAACAAAATACAATAACTCTAATCATGAGTGTGATACATCCATAATTTGATGTATAAAACAATTTCTTTTTTTTATTGAACATTGTATATTAGTTGTAAAATATGTATTATAGATATAGGTTATAGTTTATATATATATATGGTTATTTGTGATAATATTGAATGAAACCCGGCACGTTACACCCAAACCTCCGAGATTAATAACTTCATAATAAAAAATGTAAATGAGTTCATATTTCTTTTCAAAATTAATAGGAATTAAACAAGGTTAAAATTACCAAAATGTCAGTACTTAACCCTCAAAGTGGCAGACTGCAGTCCATATATTTGCATAATCGATAATTTAATCAACTTAAAATCATCCAATCGTAATAAAACTGGCACCATTGGAAAAGAAATGAATTAAACTTTAATTTTTGTAGTTACAACTTTTTTGTAAAACGTATATTTGCATACATAATCATCGTTTTAAAATATGCATATCGGGCTACAGCTATTTCCGCTTGCGAATCTGCATACAATTGTACTGTTATTTCCCACTTCTTCAATGTTCAAGCCCACCTACAGAAGTATTTATATCGAAATTATAAAGCTACCATTGGATTCGTCAAGATTTTATCTTTCTAATGGTGCCTTCCAATCAGATGTCACTATTTTACAGGATTTATTCAAACGATTTCTGTAAACCCTAGCAATTGGACAGTTTTTCAACCAATGAAACAGCCCATTTGTCAACTGATATAACGCCTACTGTATCACATGTTTTGACAGATTGCTTTACACAATTTTGTAGAGAAAAGATTGACCTTTCTAACGGTGGGAATTGAACTAGAAATAACCGGTTTTTTTTTTTGTCTAGACGGCAATGAAAAGTACATAATTAGGGCATTCTAGTGAGATCGTCTGACGCATGTGTTCCCACGGTATTCAAATGACCTTTCCTGCCCGTAGTAGATCGACCGGCGACGTTTAATTAGATTGATGTCATTTTGTTATTCAAATAAAGATAACTCAAACACTTTTGTGAACTAAGGAAAGACAAGTATACCGTTCTTTTCTTTGATTTATCCTCTACACTTTGTTATAATAATATTTCTTTTTTGGGCAAAGCATATATTAGTAAATTAAGTTTCAATCTATATCAAAGCCCACTAAAGAATACCGTTGCGAGGCAGCCAATAGGATGGGCGCACAGCGTTGTCATATCTACTAGCCTCGAACACTCCTGGTATTTACCGCTCGAGGCTTGATCGCACAGTTTAAAGAATTATAAATGCCTTGAGTCAGCCGCAGACAGTTAGAAGCGTAGGAAGAACGTAACAACGTCGCACTACGGCGGTTGGAGCGTTCAAGGTCTCGGTGTACACAAGCCCGTCCCTCAACGGTATTCTTTAGTGGGCTTTGATATAGGCCTAGTTTTGTTAGCGTCGTGTATTTGGAACATAATAACTGTGTTTTTCAAAGTAAGAAATTTGAAATTGATAAATGTTTTTATACAGTTCTATTTAGAACTAAATTACAACACTTTTTACGCTTACGAAAAAAATACAAAAAATGTTTACTACTTGTTATGTAGGCCTAAAGTTGAACTTTTTCCTTTCGTTACTAAACAATTTTTGTTTCTTGAGCTAATAACTTTTACAATTTCAAAAGAAACAAATTTTTAGTGGCATATTTGAGTTCTTTGAAGTTTCTTCTATAAAAAAGCTATTGAACATTTTGGATTGGGGTTCATTTACTATTTTTGGCGAATTTTTAAAAATATGCTTGCAAAACGCTATAAACGGGCTTCCCAATTTTAGCTTTAACGATGCCAGTTCTAGGGTTAAGTATCCATTGTCAATGAATAGTAGTTTGGGATAGTTCTTTATTTTGTTCTTTTTAAATAGATATTTAATTTCTTTATTTGTTAAACGAATTAATAGTTAATTCTTTTTTGTAAACTAACATTCTTAAAGTTTAATGGTACAATAAATAACTTGTTCATCACAACCATTGTCAATATTATTAATAGTTGCCATATTAGAGGTTATAAAAGTGAATCATTCAGTATAAGGGTGTTTATGTTATAATTGGCTCACAAACGTGAGGTTTTCTAAAAAAATATTAAACTAAGAGAAAGAAAGAAATATGTAGAAGGTTGTTGTATGCCATATTGTTTGTTTCAATTAACTTAATAAAAGCAATTGTTCTAACTGCTCTAATAATATAACCTTTTGTCTGCATTAGTAAAGAAATAACCTGCATTGAAAGTAATTGGGAAAGAGAGAAATAATCCTGTTCGTATAGCACTTCCCAGCCTTTAAAAAAAATGTTAATAGCATTGAATTGGTTTTAAGTTAACAAACTAGTAAGAATCACAACTTTAATTCAAAAATTATATTGGTGATTTTATTATTTTCTTTTCAGAACTAGCAAAATACTTAAAATGTAAATCAGAACACGAATATCAAAAGTTAAAACTTAAGCATCAAAAGGAGCTCAAACCAAAAGAAATTGTAAAATCTGACAAATCAAAACCAAAATATTTGAAGAGAAAAATGGTCTTATGTCCATCGACTTTATTTAGATCTCCATCTGAAAGTTCAGGTCAGTAGTTCAGGAAATATTTGTTATTAATAGTTTGTGTTTGGATAAAACAAGATAAAAAAAGGCATTGTGAAACTAAACAATGCTTTAATAGAAAATTTTCTGTTGAACATTTTTGGTGTCTTGAAAATTGTTTGTTAAAATTGATAGAAAAAGGGGAAAATTAAAAAATTAAGTTGTAATAAAAATCTCCATATTTTTTCCGCTTTAATTGGGTAAAAAGAAACATCTATTTCAAGGCAAAACTTTATAAGTTTAATTTTTGTCTCTTAAATTTTGTTGACAACATCAACAGAAAACGAGGTACCGTTATTTATCATAAACAAAATTTGTTCCCCAAATGGGGATATGCAAAGGGCTTAGTGAAGGATTTAGGAACCTACCATTAAAGACAACTTCCTTTACTTTTCCTGGAACTAAGTTTGAATTTCTTAGGGCACAGATATGTTTGCCTTAACAACTTATACCATCTGATTTTTACCCAAAAAATATGCCTACTATATTAACAAACATTTTCTTATTTGTTTTTTTTAAATTGTATGTTTATGTTAGTAATTTATCTCTTGTATTTGTTACAACCTCATTTAATTTTAGGTCTACCAAATCTTCAAAGACTAGAGAACTTAAATTTTGTACAAAAGAGTGCTGTCACGCAAGTGAAAAAATATTTAAAATCAATTACACGTAAAAATGGATTTGAGAAATCATTAGAACAAGCCAAGGAATCCTATGGAGTGAATACAACGCCTCAAACTCAAGAAATTAAGAGTGTTATTACAAAGAGTAAAGTATCTGAACTACAAAACCAACACTTACACACAAGACATTCAAACCATGATAACAGTCAGGCTGAGCATGATTTAAAATTAAAAATGTAAGTATTTTATCTGTCCTATTTTTTATAAAGTATAATGTACTTTAAAGTGCATAACATTTAACACATTTTATATTTCTTTGCATAAAATCCATTGAGATATCACTGAAATAGCCACATCACTCTCGGGAGTAACAAACGTAAGCATGACTCATCAAAAAATCCTTGTTGCCAGGACCAGCTTTAAAGTTTGGACTCTTTTATGCCCAAAAGTTTTTGCCGCAACCCCTCTTTATACCATCAGAGGGGAGTGTAATCGGTCTGATAATTTTCCTCGAAAATAATCTTTATGGTGACAATATATATTTATAAATTATTATTATCATCATATCAGTATTATTAAAATTATAATATTATATGTATTTGTAACCTGTAGTAGGTATTTATAACACATAATCTCATAGTTGTTCATTTACATGCCAGAGCCGGATCCAAACTGAAAATAACATCATTTCTTCCACTTCTTAAATCAACTTCCTCTCCAGGTTGATTTTCAAAAACAGCCTGTGCCGGATCGGTTCCCAAACTTCCTTGAATTTAGAAGTGACAGAAGAAACAGATGTTAAATTTTCAATGTTGTTTATATTGTCATCCAAAATTCCACATTCAGCAGTGCATGAAAAAGTGATGCTATATTTACGAATCTGCTTCATATCTTTTTCATTTCATTTGTTATTTTCTTAACGTTTTTGTATTCTAACAAAGCACTGATTGATGTATGTTGTCCGATTGTTTACCGCCCCAAAGTAAAACATCGAGCGACGGTGCGACATTGACGTAGAACGAAAATGAGGGTTGCAGAAAGATATCGTATAGAATAAGTTTTTTGCAGGTCATAAACTAGGGATGGGTCGATTCTCGACATTACCGATACTTTATATCAAGAGATAAGACTATATCATTGTCGGACTTGCCAGTTCTCAGTATTTTGAATGTAATCTGCGGTATTTGCTATCACATTCTCTGTATTTATACCCAATTCAGAATTTAACATTAAATATCAGTAGGAAAAAATGTAAAACTTTCTTAGTTTGATGTAGGTATGTAGACATTTTCCCTTGTAAAATGTTGAGGCAATAGTTTTGTTTGTTAAGTAAATATTTCTTCTTTTATTTTTTTTCATGCGGATTTGTTTTTGTACACAGGAAGGTAAAGGAGGTTCAAGATCAACCACTTATGCATTCGTTTCTTATCGTGTCTATTTATAGAATTAGGGTGTCTACTGTGATGGAATGTTATCATTTGTTTGTGTAGATCGGTAAAGAAAAGTATTTAAAAGTATAATTTTATTTGTTTTAGGTAGGAAAAACATTTTGGATATTTTTGGGATTTACGTTACCTGTGATTTTTTTTGTGGGAGTCCTGACGAAGTGCCTTTGTTTTACTTGTTATTTATTCCCGCAACTAGTAACATTTAATTTCCACTTTATCCTAATTGTACAAATGTCATCTAAATAACATTTTCACGGACCTTAGCCATTGTAATTTAAATTAAGTTTTAACACAACAACAAATTGTTCTTGGGAGTAGGTTTTTTTGTGGACATAGAACTATTTTGTTTTATATTAAATTGCGTTTTAATGCCGGTATTTTATAATATTAGCTAATAATATTTGGACGTCGTATTCTTTTGCGGACTTTCGTCATTGTATTTTAAATAATAGTATTTCAACAATGGTAGTTCATAAAGTTGGCACAAATTGTATTCGGGCATCGATTTTTTCGCGGACATACGCTTAGATTGTATTTATTACAAATAATTAGGCCTAGTTGAGTTACTGGTTGCTTTTTGTTGATAGGTAATTTTAACTCGATCTTCTTCACAACTAGTACAACTATTACTATTTTATCATCTCTGTACTAGACACAAATACTTATCATTTGTACACTTATTATTTCTACACTAGTAGATTTAGTCGTTCCATTTCAAATGACATTCTGACTATCATTATGCTACGGTTTTTAATCGACTAGTCCTTCCATAGCAACCGACTAATCGAATAAACGACTAGTTAACTAGTCTAAATTTAAAAAAAAATATCTCATTATTTGAGACAGCATCTGGGAGATGCAGTTAAGTACAAATCTACCACCAGAGCAGATAGTAAAAAAAAAATATTTAACGAAGAATCCGTTGCAAAAAAAAAGAAGGCAGAAGAAAGTGGTGAAGTTGTGATCGATGTAGGCCTAATCAGCGAGTCTAGGCCAAGTACTTCATCATCGAACACGGAGACAGACGATGGGCATAATCATTCATAACTCCTATTTTTTGATAAGTACTCCAGTGTCGGAAGCTATTTGTGAAAGCTGGGGGTCTGTTATTACCAATGTAATGATTAAAAGCCCTGCTGCCAGCGATTTTTCATATGAAGAGATTGGCACTACTCTGATATGTTGGCTTACATAATGACTAATGGACGTCTTGCTGGTTACAAAGGAAACAGACGATTTTTGAAACTTGCCCAATGTCAGAAATACGGGACTCAGTACTACAAACACTTCAAACCAGACTCAAAAAATAAATTAATGTTCCAAGCAGTAACATCCAATGAGTAAAGAAAACCCAAGAAAATTTGAATGCATCCTTGCCATGTTTCAAAATATAAGAAAATGTAAAGTAAAATTAAGGATTAAAGAAGTTATAAGGTATATCTATAATTTTATAAAAAATAAAACAATTACTTAGTTATATAAACACAAAGAATTGATCATGTGTGAATTGCTTACTTATTCACCTGTAAAACCTCTATGATTAATTTGTTACTAAAACGCCTGCACTCGCAGAAAGTTTTTCATCTTAGCATCAACCGTTGCAGAAAGATAAAACAAATTCTGCTTTTGGGGTTTACCGGGAGGGTGGGGATGACTGCTATAAACATATGGCGCTTGCACCCCTGCTTAACCTAGCCAGAGCCAGTAGAGACATACTGATGATACTGATAGCCAAGCGTACGACTTGACCAAGCAGCGGCTTTTGATAGACTTGAGCACACACTCTACGCTACTGTCTGCGTTTCTACGCAAATTTACTCAAAACTTCAATCAACAATAATTACGTACACAATAAACTGTGTAAAAGAAAATGACATCTTCATGATTTTTCCTAACTTACCATAAACATTTTCTTTGTTAAAAAAATATTAAGTTTGACTTGTGAGTAGATGTACTTGATAAAATAAAACTTGAACACAGAATGTCACAACTAATACGTTTATTAACTGTTAATAAAAATATTGTTTGTGAGATTATGTGTTCAAGTTTTATTCTATCAAGTTTTCTTTGTTATTTAAACAAATATTTTTTAACTTGCACCCCTGGCATTATACTCCTCTAGGCCAAGGGCTAATCAATACTAATAAATATCAATTTGAATGTATTGTTGAATTATTGCTGTTATATTTTGTTGTTCTTGTTTAGGTCGGGTTGGATAAAAGATTCAACAGGAAAATGGTTCAAAAATCCAGAAGTAGAATTTGACAGTGATGAAGATGAGCCTCCAATACAGCAAT
>JAGFPH010000281.1:539727-557322 GCA_018207615.1 Philaenus spumarius | reverse complement strand
GTTTTCCTCAATTTCTCCGAAACTTTTCATCTGAAAAATTTTTGTTGTTGATTCTTTCAATGGATTTAAAAAACTGCATCGATTGCCGCAAATTGCATAAAAATCGGTTGATTCATTCAAAAGTTATGGCAGTTCAAAATTTCCAAAAATAGTGTTTGTTGTAATTAAACTTAGCGGGAAGTTACATGGATGGCCTTTAGGGTCAACCGTTTTCCAAATTTTTTTAAAATTAGAATGAGAGTAATACATTTTTCAAATGCTCACCTGTCCAGATTCACCTCCTGTATCATTGTCTGATTCATAAGGAGAGTCTGGTGTCTCTACATCATCTTCAACACTTTCTCCTTCACTACTGCTACAGTTTTTAAATACAATCAAATCATGATATTAAAGTATATTCTGTTTACTATAACTCAAATATGTATTCATTCTTGTTATTATTATTTAAACCAAATATTATAGAAATTTATTCTTTTTTGAAGAAAATTGTCAAAATGTTATGAAAAATTTAAATGATGATAGTCATTAACATTTTTTTATTGAGTCATTTATTTTAAGACTCAATAAGAAACTATCCTCTCATTAGTAATATAAGATATCAGTTCGGGATAGCTTAGGTTGAACTTGGTACCAATTATTTTTAATTTGCCATTTACAGAAAGAATGAATTTTAAAGTTTGATTAAATATATTGGGGTACTATTTCTTATGTTATAACTTTTTGAGGGGTGAAATAAATTCCACACGTATGTGAATAACTTTACAAAATGTATTTGATTATAAATAAAACCAAATACAGAACATAAATCATCATTTTTGCATCTTTAGTCGCAGCAACTATGCTGTGCAACTTTTTACAGTCGCACTGACACAATATGCTGTGAATAGCGTCTGGCCACGATTACAATATAAAAATACAAGTGCGGTACAGTACTGTTACGGTATGTACTGCACAGTTCTGTACCGTTAGGCTTATAAATGTACAGTATTATGCCCAGAACTGATATTTTAACGTCAATAATTACAATTTTATCGTCGAAAATCATAAAAAAAAAATTGAAAATACCACAAAAATCGGTCCGGATTATGCGGAGATCTGGAATAATAAGGTCCGAAATATTAAGGTTCTACTGTAGTAATTTAGTTTTAATATATTAAAACTATATAGCCATCACCATCACCATCACTAAACAGATGGCAAACAATATTATTGATGTTCAAAAATGTATAATAAGAAATACAGTGTTGACTATTTTATTTTAATATAGACAATATTGATTTTTAATTTTTGTCATTATTGATTATGATGGGAAACTGTGATTTTTAAATTTTCTATTACAAATTTAAAACAATAAATTTGTGTAATGAATAATTATAAATATTTATGAATTCATAATTTTATTTCTTTAGTCATCAACCTAATGGGTTTTAGAAAGATTGTTTGTTTTGACCCTCAAAAATTTCAAAATATATTTTTCACAGTCTTGGTTTATGTTTGGGCTTCACTAATTATAACATCCCAATTTCAGTCGTTTTCATCAAGTTGACAATCGCTGAACTGATTCCATTAGTGTTCTGGTCTTCCATTTTTGTTACAGAACAATAAAAAGAATATACTATTTATGTAAGCCTTAGTTCGCTCTCTCAGAATTAACTGAGAATCAACTCAATTTACTTAATCAAAGATTAGTACTAAAACAGTACATTTTTATATAAAATGTCTTTATTTAATATATTTTATACTTTATATATATATATATATATATATATATACTGTATTATATTTATCAGTGAAAAATATAAAGAATAATTAAAATTTGGCTTTTGAAACAAATAAAATAAGTGTTTATAAATAAAGGTAAAAATTGTACTTTAAAAAATCAAACTCTTTGTTTGCATGCATTAACAACTGAAGTGATTATTACCTTTAGCCAAGCCATACACCAAAGTTGTCAGCACAGATTCTGGACTCAAAAATCGCCAGCAAAAGATCATTAGACATGCACAACATAGAATAGAAAATCCACTTCGAAGACATGCAGATATTAAAACAACACAAGGCCAAGTAGTATGTACATGTACATAGAGTAGAAGCAAAATGCACAGTTTATTAGGAGGGGTTGGTTGTTATGAATATGAACAGATATTAAGTTAAATAATAAATATTTATTGTTTCAATATACTTAGTTGTGTACAAAATTGAACATTAAAAATATTAACACTTTGGTACATACATTATTATCAGTTATGTATATATTATGAATACATTAAACCGAGCAACTGGATTTAAACTTTTTTGGGAAAAATCAAAAATATTTCTAATGTAATAGAAACTAACCCTGGCACGATTGATTTTAAAATAACTAGATCAAGGGTGATGTATTTTGTGTTTATTTCAATCTTATATTAAGTCAGTTTATCATCAGTCAGTCAGTTTATTATATTTAAAAAAGAACAAATAAAATTTGATTGTAATATAATTTTAAAATAAGTAATATATAAGATGGTTCTTATTTAAACACCTAATACAGTAGCATATCTATCTTTTATAACTTTTGAAATCTTTTTCCAGATATTTAAGTTATATCCTAGCCAAACAAATGTTTTCAATATTATTAAGGAGATGATTTGTCATTGCTTCAAAAACACCCTCAATGACAGAATACTATGAACAAAATTTTTTAAATGTGGTGCAAGTATTTCCAATTTAAAGAAAAGATAAAAGTATGGAAAACTTTTTCAAGACTTCGGCTCGTGTTTTTTTTTAAATACTCAAAAATGTGATGTTTTTGTCACACACGTCACGTTGCTATCACATCGTGCTACGACTCTTTAACTGTCAAACTCTGTTTTCCCGTATCCAAAAATATATAAAAAAATATCCCACACTGTATTTTAAAAATTTGGACCCCAAAACCATGACCCTGACGCGCTATGACTGTTTAATTGTCAAAATCGGTTTTCCAAAAACGTATAAAGCGATACCCCATACTGTATTTTCAAAATTTTGATCAAAAACGTAACCCCGATGAGCTACGACTTTTTAACTGTCAAAATCGGTTTTCCCGTATCCAAAAACATATAAAACGATACCCCACACTGTATTTTCAAAATTCCCATTCTGTATTTTAAAAATGTTGACCCAAAAACGTGACGGGCTGCGACTCACGCTAGAAAGCTCAAAAGCTTTTCAACTCTCTGCAGTAAAATTTTCGCACCACCATATGTTTTCTACGACGTCTGCGAGTGCATATATCGTTTCTACAGACAGTCAGACACCCAAGAATTTTCGCAAGATTTCAATACTTCGGCATTTTAATGTGAGCCGAAGTAAAATTGTATTCTGTTTAGTATACAGTATTTGTAATACTATTAAGAAATATGACATTTTAGGTAACTAGGAAGTTAAAAGAATAAATCATCTAGCACAATTATTTTAATATTATTTCGCTTTAATATTTTGTTATGATGAGTACGGTATGTTAGTAAAAGTTGAGGTTTTTTGAATAACAGCAAGCTTGAAAACTAGTAGTGGCTGTGACTGTGCATAATGTACTTACTATAATCAGAAAAGCCTTTCTAACACACGGAACAGATAGAATCAGCCTCTACCATGCCCTGGATTCAATTTGCTGCCCAATAATATATAAAACTTAATGGAATTCAGCCCATCAGTCCATTTAGTTTAAAAACATAGTCTACATATTTGCTCCATGAATGTCTACACAAAATTTAAATCTGTTAATAACTAAAGAGTATATCAAGTATACAAATTTGTTCGTACGACTTACAGACTTAATCTTAGTCTCATGTTGAAGGAAAATAGATCAAGTTTTTACTCACGTGATACGCTAGTACAGAATTACGATACCTCAAGTGGCAGTTGCCTTTACCGGTACCGAGCATGCTCGCTGTGTGTCTTGGTTTAAAGAGTCCAAGTCTGCGACAACTGTGCAACGTAATTTATGTACAGAGTATGGCGAAGAACGTCCCACTAGGCCTACTATTTATCAGTGTCAAGAGTGTTTTTATTGAAACTGGATGTTTGATAAGACACAACAAATCCTTAGGTCGTCGCCGTACGTCTGACGACAGTGTAGAGCAAGTGAGACAAAGCTTTGTGAACAGTCCTACCAAATCAACCCGGTATGAATCGCAACAGCTGGAAGTCCCACACAAGACTGTTTGACTTGTGTTGAGAAAACGGTTGTATCTCAAACCATACAAGTTACACAAGGTGCAGGAATTCAAAGACACTTATAGTGCTTGTATGGACGTTAGTGTGGAAATGCTACACCTGCTGGATGAAGATGAAGATTTCATTGGAAAGATTATTTTTTAGTGATGAAGTGGTAAAGTTAATAAACATAATTGTAGGATTTGGGGCAGTGAAAATCCTTGGAACATGTACGTGGTAGCCCAAAATGGAACGTGTTTTATGTAATCAGCAAGAGCAAATTTTACGGCTTCTTTTTCCAACTATCACCGGTATAATTTACTTAAATATGCTGGTAAACTTTAATCCCAGAGATTGGCGAGGATGACCAAGAACGCAACATATACACAGTCACACTATCTCTCTGAAGTCCGGGATTTCCTAAATGTCCGCTTTACAGGTAAGTGGATGGGACCAGGTGCGCCAATTGCATGGCCCCCCAAATTCACCAGACGCCTCTTAATTTCTTTTTTGGGGCTTCATCAAGGATACTGTGTTTGTTCCACCCTTATTGGCACCTATATGAGAGCTCAGAGCTAGGATCTACCTCACAATTGAACAAGTTACGCCTGACGTGCTGCAGCGGGTTTGGCAAGAAATCGACTTCAGGTGGGATATGTGCCGCATCACCAATGAAAGCCACATTGAACCTCTTTAATTATTAGGTAAAAAAATTGATGTATTTTGCTACAAAATGACTCCAAAACCATGTCTAAGTTGAATGAATAAATCAATCAGAGTTTTCAAAGTTGTAAAGTCCTTTTTGATACACCCAGTATAATATGGGCAATTAAATTCAAGTTTCAACCAGAGCGGCCTACTGGAGGTTTTCTGAAACTTGTTAGAACATTATAATACTGCTGCTAAAAATGTAACCCAAAATTCAATTTGTGAAAAAATGTGGCTCATTACTATCTTACTCCCATCCTCTCATATATTATGTAAGAGAAGAAAATTAAATAAATTAGTGTAAAAATGCTTAAAGAGTAGTTATTCTCAAGTTATTTTGTTCTAAATATTTTTATAAAGCTTGTTATGATTGATGTTACATACTTTTATTGTTTTTGTTTTACTTTGACTTACAACAACAAAGTAATACTTTATTGTTCAGGAACTTTGTAATGTTATTTTAACTTATTCAATAATATAAGTCATCAAAATTACCACTCCTACAGAATTTGTCTAAGTGAACAGTGATAGTGTATATCATTTAGGAATACCAAGTTCATTATTTGTGTACATCTGACATGTAAATATATTTGACAAACTATAATACCAACAAATCACATTAGGATACTGATCTATTTATATACTGTACAACTTAATTGTTAATGCCAACAATAAATTGTTTTCTAAACAACCTATTAAGTTTTAATGATATATAGATTAATATATGTACAAAACAACTTACAAAACAACCTATTTTCCCACCTCCCAAAAGGTAAAATTGAACATGTGTTTTATTGAATTTATTAATATTTTACATTATTTATTTACAAATCTATTTTATTATATATTTTTACAAACATTTTATGATATTCTGTTCTTCATTTAATATCTAAATAAAAACTTTTCAAGCTAATTTATGTATAATTTAAAATATGTATAGTTGTTAACATTATTGTAACATCTTATTAGATAAGCCATTTAAAATGACTCTGAATTAGTAATTCTTTCACTAAACACTTAATAGTTTCTAAAGCGTAAATTAGCCCTAAATAGACAAAAATGAACAGTTAGACATTCTTACCATATTATGCTTCATGTGGCTCTTTCAATATAAAAGCAGTGTTAAGTGTTATTTACAGGATTTTACAATTTTCTTTTAATTTATCATTATATAACACGCTAAAATTATGTTTTCAACAGATATAGTATTAAACTAACGGATCCACTATAAAAATATATTTTAAAATATTCTATATGCATTATAAAAATGATTGATTGTTTGAATTGTAACAATAAAGTTCTTGTATAAAATAACAATTATTGTGCATTTGGAAATCTAACAAGTCAACTACAATTTTAAAACGATTTCAAACATCATCCTGAGTTAGTCACACAGTTATAAAACAATCCAATTACTACAAAATCTGTATAGGCTAAATAAAAAATATTGTGGAAACAATTTTTTTTAGTTTTTGTTTTCCAGCATTGGTTAGATGTTTTGTGTGAAAGGGAGGCACTACATGTTACTATACTTCAGTTTCCCAGTCAAAATTACTGGAGCTTCTGCAATCTAGGGAGTATTCATTTGAGGCCAGAATAGGAATTCTGTATATGATTGCTTCATTGTTTTTTGCATCCAACCTCTCTGCTCCATTTAATCTGGAAGCAGAGAAAATGAATGTCAATCTTAAAAATTGTTTCACTTGTCTCTCTGATTCATAAAATGTTTTTTTTTAAATTGTGTATAAATAAAACTTTTTAGATGTTTGGTGATGTTAAATCGTGTATAAGAAATGTTTGCAATGACATGCAATTTGTGGTAGGATTGTGGTTATTATGCTGGGGTGCAATTCAGGTGTAACAACATTGAGCAACATAAATATAAGGAAAAAAAATATATATAAACAATTAGTTTATTTATTGTTATATGGGTAGACCGACCTTGGAACTCGTTCTCTACGACGAGATGGTGAAGGTGGATCCGGAGTAGAAGTAGATTGTGTTCGGCGGCTTCTGTAAACCAACAACATAATTTGCAAAGTATGTCAAAAATGATTTGTTAAATAAATTATTTAATAACCGTTTTTGTGATTTTAAGGTGAACAATACCAACAGGCTATCATCAACTAAAAATCATCTGTCCCAATTACATAAACATTCATGGTCTTCATCCTGATTTGTACCTGGAACCTTCATCTTCGGGGGTTGGGTTTGTTAACCCATGGGCTTCAAGGCCACCTTGAATTATTTATTGATGTATATTAAAATAAAAACAGTAAATGTTACTTGTCGAACTAAAACATTGAAAGTAATTACTGTGTTAATATTTAGAATATTTAGTAGATATTTTAAACCAAATTACCTTCATCTATCTCTCTCTATCTATATAAAATGAGCCTCTTTGCCAGTTCCCAAGAAAATATATTTAGCCAAGTTAGCATTCTAATATGGAATTGTGGACACAGTATTGTTATTTTTAAAACACTTTAAAATACCGGTAACTAAAACATGAGTTACTATTTAAAAAACAAATCAAAAAGTTTAGTGGAAAGGTAATTTAAGATTTATCAAACTAATGGCATTCATAAGATAGAACCCAGCTATTGTAATAACAAATTTTTACATATTTTTATCAAGTGTTGTTTGACTTTAAGCAGTTTTTGTGCAGAAAAAATAAAGCACTAAACATACATATTAAGTTCTAATACACCATACAAGGTTACTGATGGATTTATTTGTATTTCCATCATTTAACCAAAGGAGGAAATTTGAAAATCGCGAACAAGAAAGTAGAATAGCATAGCATGAAGTATTTCAAGATCTTCAGCCCCTTATCTTCATTACAAAATAAGTTGGTACATGCAAAATATGGTTTTCGTCCTGCTTATATATATATGTAGATTTATATTATTTTCTTTTATAGGACAAGATTATAAAAACTTATGTTTCATTATAGCAAAGGCAGCAGGTCGTTTAAAATGAAGTTACCTGGAAAAAAATGTGGGAGAGATGAAACTTGGTAATATAGTAAATTTCGACATCCTAAAAAACATGCTAAGTTTGCGAAACCCAGCCCTTTAAGCTTACGGTGCCATCTTGGAAAATAGTGGCAAAATGTTTTCCAAATAACTTCAGTTTCGAAGAAAAAAAACTGTACAAAAATTATAGTGGATTAAATTCTCTAAAACTTTTGTTTCAAAAATTTGTTTATGAAATAAATAGTTTTAGAGTTGTAAGTGCCTTCAAATGTGTTGTATTTATAAAAACTGCATGGATGCCTTAATTTATTTTAATAATAGTAATAATAAATATTACTTTTTATTGTACACATTTTGAAAAATGAAAATTATAAAATGAATAATTTTCGTGCCTTAACACATTATTTGAAGCATATAATCTGTTTTCTGTGCTCTGCAATTTTTTAACATGTCTGATAAAGAGGAAACGTGTTTTATATGAACAGAAGCCTTACAAAATGGTGGTGTTACAATTGTGAAACATAAGAGTGTGTCTGCTTTTGGAGAAGCAAGTGTTAAAATAAACAACGCCAAAGTTGAACAATTTGGAAAAATGTACAATCAATTTGGCCACCATTCTCCAAGATGGTGGAGTAAGATGGGTGGGGGTCGCAAACTTAGTATGTTTTTTAGGATGTCGAAATGTACTATATTACCAAGTTTCATCCTTCCCGCATTTTTCCAGATAAAAGTACTTGTTGCCTGGGCTATTAGAAAAAGCTGTACACCAAAAAAACTGTTTAAGTGATTTTTACCTTCTGTTGTTTTGATGTCTTTTTACTTCATTTAGTAGAGATAATGTGGAAGAAGTTAGTCTTGCATGATACACTTGCTGAAATAAAAAAAATCCAATTATTATTACATCTGTGATATAAGCTTTTTAATGAATACAGATATAAAAAAGAAACAATATAAACAAGTGTACCTATATAATTAATTAAACAAGTGTCTATAGATGCAAGAAATTAGGTAAACAATGAAAGGGGTTATGTGCTATTTAAATATACAGTAGAGTTCCAGAAATTTGAGTTGCAATAGTCCGAAGTTCCGTGTAATTCGAGCCACAAATAACACATTCAATGTACAAGAAACAAACTTTTCCCGCCACTACCGAATTCCTCACTGCCGGTTATCTTACAAGATCACTTGACACCACTCCGGGCATATCTAAACATAAATCAGTTCCATTACTGTATTGTGTGTGAGCGTGTATTTACATTTGTTTTTCCAGGCGATGAAAATATTGTGAAAATGGAAGTATTTAATGTGCTTTTTTACTTTAAGAAATTAATATGAGTTCTAAAGGCAAGAGAAAGTTTATTTTATTAAAAATAAAGCTGGAAGCTCTTAAGAGAATAGACAAAGGTGAAACGTTAAAAAAATTAGCAGCAGAATGTCGCATAGGTGAAGTAAAAGTCGGGAACTGGCAGAGGAATCGGGATACAATTAGCTTACAAAAGTCTTCTGAAAAATGATGTAATGAACGAAAAACTGTGAAGAAATCAGAATATGAAAAAAACAGTGAAGCGGTGTTTTTATGGTTTTGTCAGCAAAGGAACAAGAGGTGACCAGTATCACATCCTATAATACAGGAAAAAGCACTGATGTTTTGCAATGAATTAATGAAACAAAAACTTAAACAGCTAAAACCTGAACAAATCTACAATTGTAACAAAATTGGTTTAAATTTGAATACTTTGCCAACCAAAACTCTCACTTCACGTGAGGATAAACTGGCCATAAAAAAAAATGAACAGACTGATGGTGCTAGTTGCATCAAATGCAACGGGAACACATAAATTGAAGTTAGTTGTGCTAGGAAAGGCTGCTAAGCCACGTGCTTTTAAGAACATTTGTATGTCAGCACTCCAGTGCATTACCCAAACAAAAAAAATGTTTGCATTCAGCAAGCCATATTTAAAAATTGGGTTTTTGATAAATTCGTGCCTTAAACAAAAAGTATTTTTAAGAAAAACAAAAAGTACATAATTTAAAGTAAAAACTCCAATATGTGGTACATAATAAAAGTAAGGTACTTTTGAAACTTACAAAAACCACTAGGTATAATAAAGTTATATTTGTGAAATTATACCTAGTGGTTTTTGCATCCTAAAATAATGTAGGTACCTTGTAAAGCAATTTTAGTTTTGGATAATGCATGCTTGTACCCAGATGAACAGCAACTGAAATGTGATGATTTTCCCGTCAAATGTGACAAACACACTAAAATTGGAATAAAATATACAATTAAAGGGAAAATAATGATGAGGATGATGAAAAAACTAATAAACTAATAATAACAAAAACCTCTGTGTAATTTATTGAAAAACTACCTGCTTGTGTCGAAACAAACCAAACTGACATTTCTGAATGGATGAGTCAGGACGACCAGTTCGAGATAACAGAAAACCGAATCATTGAAAATGTGACGCAACATCAACTGATGAAAGTGACATAGAAATTGTAAAAGAGGCTCAACCGGATATAACTTATAGTGAGGGATTTGCAGCTTTGGATGTAGTGCTACACTACGTTAAGCAATAACCTGAAGCTACTGTAGCCAATACCGTAATACTCTGTCGTTGGCGTGACATCGCAGTTCGTAAATGTTGCAGTGTAGTTAAACAAAAAACTATTTATAATTTAATTAAAAAGTAAGTTTCTATTTTTGTAATGTATATAAAATTACGTTTGTTCCTCAGTGTTCAATACAAAATACTGTATTTTTAATAAAACTTCAATTTTTATGGTTATACGAGTGCTAAAAATGGTAGTTTTATTTTGACTTCTGCATATTTCGTTTAATTTGAGGTACTCTCGGTCCCATTTAACTCAAAATATTGGGACTCTACTGTATATTGTAAAACAGTTTATGAAAACCTTTACATTTAAAATGTATTGTTATTTAAATTATAATATTCAGCTTCAAAATTTTATATAAGTATTTCATTGTAGTTTTGTTAATGTTAATAATACTCTTGATTTTTGAGAGCATATTTTTATCCATTCATTCAAAAATGGAGGTGACTTTAGCATGGATTGTAAAAGTTATGTCTCCTACGAAAGTTAGAAACAAAATTGTAATATCTCTTTGAACAAGAGAAAGAAACGAAATAATACGGAGAATAAAATTATAATAATGGATATTGTGATTTTGTTGTTAAGGTTATATTTGGTCTTAAAATGAAGTTAGGAATTATCTTTTAGTGTGGTATTCTTTATTGTGTAAAGACTTTTGACTGGTTGGTAAGCTCTGTGATAAATAGTTTGTCTGCCGTCTAGCCAGAATAATGTAGATCTTACAACAGAAGCTCAGTGCATGCTGAGGTTAGTTGAATTCAAATCAACTCTAAGTGTTCAATGTAATTTTATAAACTTAATCAAGATCTTAAGGTCATTTTTTGATGATAGTTGAGCACAATTTGTTTGTCTCATCTTAAAAGCCCCAAAAATTATTTTAAGTTATTTTTAAATGGTAACTTCTGATTGTTTATACATTTTAAATAAAATCTGATCTTGGCAGAGAAATCTAGATAATAAACTTGAAATCAATCTAAATAAAATAGTCTGAAAAGTCTGTTACTGCATATATATTTCTTAACTGAACCACCTTCTCTCCTTAACAGGCACTCGTCACTTGGTATGCATCATTTTCCAAAAAATATTAAGAAATGAAAACTGAATTTACAGGATCAGTTTTAGACATGATAT
This sequence comes from Philaenus spumarius, assembly GCA_018207615.1. Lineage (NCBI taxonomy): Eukaryota > Metazoa > Arthropoda > Insecta > Hemiptera > Aphrophoridae > Philaenus > Philaenus spumarius. Next base: position 545,710 of record JAGFPH010000281.1, on the reverse strand, counting down.
AGGAAATAGTAACTAATAGGAAATAGACATCTTATTTATTTATTTTTTAACATTTACATTATTAAAATGTATATACATTTTACTCACAGGAAGTGATGTTGCTCTCATTTCCCTTAAATCGATATTGCGAAAAAAATCACAAAGCAGAAGCTCTTCTATGGACGGAAATCGATGTTTTGGATGGTGAAATATAAATTCTAGAACTTCTACAACCTGAATAAAAAAGAATAAAATTCCAATTTCTATTACAATTATTTATGAGCAAAATAGAAATTCAATTAAAAATCAAATAATCATGAAATAGTTTGTGCATACAAATGTACATAATAATTACATGTAATATATTTAATGTCGGCTGTTTCTCTTTACTTCGATTAAAACTTAGAATTTGGCATAAAATCCACTTTATTTCAGTTTGTTATGGTTGATGATAAAAGTGCAGACAAGTCATTGCACATACATCCAAACGATAACATTAAAAACAAGTAAATTTTTACAATAATAAAAAATGTTTTACTGAAATAAATCAAATAACCCAATATATCAAATCTTTACAAGTCTATGAAAAAGAACATAAACAAAAATGAAGATCAATTATGTTAAAATGCCTAATATGAATTGAAAGCTCTCCATAACTCACCAAGTAAAAGGCACGGACTTTAAAAATTCTTCTAATACTATTTGAGCTAAGCAAGCTTAAGTACCGTAGGAAGCTTTCTTTATCAGTTTAGACAATTGATCAAGCCTCAAATAATTTCTGAAGAGAGACTGTAATTACTATGTCGTACTTCGTTAGTTAGGAAGAATATGATGTGACATTTAATGTTTGGTTGATAAAATTATTTTATAGGTATTCACCAAATGTTTATAATATTACTTAAAGATATATTGTTAGTAAAACGTGCTCTAGAAATGTATTCCTGCATTGTTCTAAGTTTATTTCATTCCAGTTATTTACAAAATGTTCATGTTATTTAAGAATATATATAAGCTCTTTTCATTTTAAAACTTAAGAATCTCCATCTTCACTGATAACTTTAAGAGTGTGGTTAGCTTTGCAGAAAGCAAATTTGACTTTGTTATGGCTTCGGCTATTGGAATCATCACCTGTATTTACTTCTAATTGACTAAACAATTATTTTTCTTAGAGGTTTCAGAAAGCCCACATTAATGTGGCTTTTGCGGTTGTGATCGCCTGAGCATCTTTAAGCATAAATGTCCATAAAGTAAAAATCTGTTACATCAATCAATTATAATTCACTGCACATTACTAAAAATAGTTAGCAACAATAAAGATGATAAATTAATAATAATAAAGAAGATAAACAAGACACCGACACTAATAAAGGTAATTTAATAAAAAACGCACAATGTATAATTTAAAAGTACCAAACTTTAAATTAGATATTATTTAAACATTCTAAACTTCATAAAAACAGAAACAAGAAAAAAGGATTTGACAAAATATAAGGACAAAACATGAAATTTGCTAACCTAATTTATTTTAATTTTCTTTAATTTATCGCTCCTAGTTTTAGTGTATTGCTCTCCTCAATTCCTAAGAGAAGGTGAATTATTATAATGTTTTTGATGTTCTTTGTGTGTGATTGTATAAGGTTGTATGTGTATTGTTGGACAATTACAAAATTTTCTTAGATGGAGGAGTAAAAATAAAATTTATGAAATCGATTTGGAAGCAATTTTTTAGGTCAAGTACTTTGAAATAAACATTTCTTGTCTCTTGAAATTTTTTCTAAAAACTCTTTCTTTTCGAGATATTAGCAACTTTATGTCGATTTATTTCAACACGTTTATGGCCGCCATTTTGTTTAGGGTGAACCTTTTGAAGTCGGATTTGCGGCATTGTATTCTACTAAAATAGACCTTTAATTTGATGTACAAAACAACCCATGCTCTCATTTAAGATTTTCTTCTGACTCCTTGTGGGCCGTCCCCTCGAAGTGGTAGCGGCTCATTGAAATTGTGGTAAAATAGTGTTTTATGCCCAATAACAGTGTACCAAGTTATATAGTTCCATCTGTAACGGTTAAAAAAAAAATTAACCCCTTCCGGGACTTTTCACCACCCCTGTATAATGTTGTATGTATGTTGTTTTCGTTTGTTTATTTGTTAATACTGTACATATCACATATTTTTCTCTTTCTTGCTTTTGTATATTTTTTTTGTTATTTTGAGTAATCAACGTTTTTAAGTATGATTGTATAGCTTTGTTTTACTTTATTATATATTGTATTACCATGTGTAATTAATTTGAGCATTTTGAGAAAATAAGTTAATAAATATTAATTTTAGTTTTATTAACTATCTTTGCTTTGTATTTCTTAATTTAAACATACACTTGTATGGGATATAGTGTAATTTAAGTATGAAGCCCTCATATTATGACTGAATCTTTTTATTTGTTTTATTTTTGGTTTATTCATCTTCAGGGTTAATATTGTAATGCCAGATGTTCTTGTAAAAGCAGTTTTTGGCATTTCTGTTATAAAAGTTATGTATACTAAAACCTTGATTATCCGGTTTTGATGGGACCTGTACTGTTTCGGATAAACAAAATTCAGAATAAACTAAATGTCTTGGGGTTTTACATAAAAACACCAGCACAGAAAAATTAGTTCAATTATTGCAAGAAATAGACAAAGAAAACTTAAACTGTTTACTATTTTTTTAAAGAAATCAGTAATGTTCTTCTGCTTCACTGCAGAAGTTCTTTTTTTAGCAGACCAATCTCGAATGTGTTTTATTAGCAACAGCTCTGCCAGGTTAGTGACATCTTAATGCTCCAAATAAGTCAACAGCTGGTCGAACACTGTGGGATTTATTGTTGCGTTTAATGCCGGCATTGTATTTGGATAACCTTATAGAACTCCGATCCTGCAATATTTCGTTCCACTGGAAATGCGACGATAGTGGCGCTATCTATTGGGGAAACGATGGAAGCTGTTTGAAACACCAATGCTACCAATAATTTCTCCCTAGCGCTAGCTCGCGGCGCGATCATGCACTATTTTCGTGACAACCTTTTTTGCGGCACACAGCCCACGTATGGATGCAAGATCTATTTTATTATTCATGACCTATGATGCTGGGTTGTCTGCTTCGTCATCAGTGCTCGGTTCCGGTTGTGAAAACTCTGCTACAATCTCGTCTTCTGATACCAGTTGGTAACCGGGGTCACATTGATCAGTATTCAACTAATCAGCTATTTCTTCTTCTTCCATATTTCACAGTCTTCAATGCAATCTGCCAACATTTCTCTAATTTCCCCATTTTCAAGTAACATCGTTTTTTTCTGCGTTTAAGTCTTCATCTATTGGAATATCAGGCCATAACTTATTCCATACATTTTTAATGTTTTTTTTGGACACATCGTCCCATGCAGCAGCTGACATGTAAATTACACTTTTAATGCTCTTCTTCTCATTTGCTTCTTGCTGTTTGACCAGTTCACTTTTAAGAAGGCATTTTGATATTTTTTTTGAGCGCCTCAATCGAACCCTGATCCATCGGTTGTATAAGGTCGTTGCTTTCGGAGCTTGGACGCCATTGATTTTGTAGGTAACATTTTATAAAAAAGCCCAGTTTCATCAGCATTATATATCTGTGAAGGTGACAGGTTATTTTCAGAAATAATTATTTGAAAGCTTAACTTAAAACTCTCCCGATAATATTTCACCTGTGACAGTGAATTGATGAATGCCATGCCTTTCTTTTCATCTCATTAACCAGCCACTGCTAGCATTGAAAGATGGATCCCCAACTAACTTTTTATTCAGATTTATGGCCTTCTCCTGTAAAATCGGGCCTGACAAAGGAATACCATGGTTCCTTTCTTGACAAAACCACAAAAAAAGGCTTTCATCTAAAGCTTTTAGCCGTGCTATTTCATAGACTTTCTTTAGCTACCATTTTAGAACAGAAATCCTCAATTTTATTTCTATTATTTTTCCAGTCCCCTATAGTTAAAACACCTACTTCAAACTCAGATGAAATATTTTTTAGTGTCTCACCTTTATCCAACGGGAAAATAGTCTCTAATCTTAGTTGCATGCTGACAACAACATTCTTCCTTTAACTGTCTGACATTTTAATTCTGAGCACAATTAAATCACTGCACAATTATTATTAATAGTTAAATTGTGATTTAAAAAGTCCCTCTACACTCCGCAGTAATATTGTTTACTCTTACTCAAGACAACACTGATCTTACGACAATATAGCAAAAGTAAACAATCAAGCGTCACTGATTGACGGGTGCGTCAAACTCACAGTGGTGATGTGAGTACAGTCAGGCTAGCCCGCAGTGTGGCGGCGTGCCTCACACTCAGTGCCGCCAAAACTGACACCTTGCACGGGATCTGCTCGACTCGCCTTGTATTGTCTCAAAAATTTATTTTCTGAGGACCATTGCGGATAAACGTGATTTTAGTGTAGTGTGCTTTAATTATTTATTTTTGAGAAAAAAATCATGTTTCAACACTCTCCATGATCAAAATCGTTTTTGTAAACATCCGACTATAAGAAAACTAACAGTACAAATTTACCCTGGCCATGGATTCACTAACAGTCTGATAAGTAAGTGTACTTACTTTAGGTAATTAAAAAATTAATTTTTAAAATACATAAATATAAATTTCCTAAAGTTGCTTATAAATTAGGAATAAAAATTAGTTTTTAAAATTTATAAACCAACACGGTGCCACGCACAACCCTTCTTCCCCTCTCTTTTTTACTGTGTGTTTCAGCGTTCCTCGCGCCGCTTGCCCACACTTTTGCGTGTCGCGCTCCTCAAACTCAAATTTAAACCCTTTATGAAATTCGGTCAACTCGTACCTGCCCGTATGACCCTTTTTGAGAGGTTGATGCGATGGCAAGAAACAATTCTTAATTAATAATTTTTTACTTTGCTTCTTTGTACACTAGCTCTATTTTTATTAATACGGCCCGTTACTCTTTACCGGAGTTTAGTTTCGAAAAGCCTGCAGACCGATTTTCTTCAAGATTTACTTTTGCTGGCTTATGTTGATGATGCTCCAAGTCCGCTTCTTTTGCGAGTATTTCCAAGGTAGTCGTTCCCTCAGCTAGCCTCTGGAAAGCCCTTCTTAGGATCTCTGAAGTACGTATTGTCGGTACAGTATCTCAGTCTCAACTAACTAGAGAAATCTCTGACTTTAGGTTTCTCGCCCCTCTCTTAGTCAAAAGATTTACTTTGTTAAAATATTGGTGAAAATTCTTTTTGGACCATTTAATTTTTCTGTTTATGTTGCTCCCCCTTTGTTAGTTGCTTTAGTCATTTTTGTCGGTTCTTGAAATTCCCTATGTTTATGCTTTGAATTTCCAAAACCGCCATAACTTTTTCCTCCTTGGCCCAATTTTGGATTTGATGGTCTCACATTGTTAGTGATGACCTTCTGCCCAAACGAATGAAACTGATTTCGGATCTTCTGTAGCTGTGTTGGTTCTCCAGATATTGTCTGTTTTCTGAAGCCTAACTTTGAGCTCCCGATTTTTATTTTTTGTTTCCCCCCATTTTTACTTTTCTCACATCTCACACGATATTACAATACCTTTAACTATTATCTAACATGTTATATATTTTAAAACACAATTTTATCATTATTTCCCCTTTTAGTTGATTTGAAAGTTTTCTGTTTTTATTATTTAATTACTCTGATTCTAATAATGAGGCGGAAGTTGAAGCCTACCGAGGGTCAGCACGGTCGACTGGTTTCCGCTCCACTACTACCTGAATTTTAATTTTTTATAGTAGCGTTATGCAAACTTTTTTTATAACAAGAAAATATAAAAATAAATCACATAACGTTGTGTATCACGATCGTCTGTTTATTTTGATACCAAATTTGAAGTAAATCGGTAAATGTTGAGTAATTAAATGGCATAGCTTTTAATGTAACTAAGAACTATTGAAGGTGTTTTTAATTACTCAACATTTACCGATTTA